>JBCJKH010021672.1:0-16950 GCA_039877255.1 Loriculus beryllinus
ATGCCTTCATAGTGAAAAATAGAAAGACTTGTTTCGTAGGATGAAAAAAAAAGGCAGATCTGTTTCCAAAGTGAAAGTACAGATTGATAGGATTAGACTTGCATTAGATGTGTATATACTCCCTGGGCACTCCAACCTTACTTAAGACACCATGTCGTCACAAGGTAAGATTGTCACCTGTGTCCCTCAGCCCGCAAGATGGAAATCAGTAATTACAGTGGGAGACAGAGAAACAGTCTGGCCAAACTCAGGAAGACGAAACTCCAGCAGGCCTGTGACAGTACTGCCTTCAGCATGGCTATTTCTTCCCAACCCAGACCCGTATCGCCTGCAGGAAGGGGGGGTTGAACTCCACATTCCAAGAGCAAACACATATCTCAGTTCTTCCGAAGTGCTAAAAAACTGTATAAGCACAGAGAAGCAAGTCCATTTTTAAACTCAAGCAAACGCTTGCCCAGAATGTTTTACAATGCTCAGTATAGCTTTCTCTTCTATTTTTTCATATTCAAACAGTATCACAGGCGTGTCAGCAGTGTTTCTAAAAAGAAAAGAAGATACAAAGAGCTTGTGAGCCCTGGAAAATTCTTTCTATGTCAGCTTCAAAATTCTCACCAAAGCTGTGTAAGAAGCTTGCTAGAACAGCACCAGATGCTCAAGTGTCTTCTCTAGTTGGAAAATGATAGCAATTCGGGAGCTGCACACAGTTCTCATTGAAGTCAGTAGAGAGATCCCCACTGATACAAGGAGTCACTGGATGAAACCCCAACTTTGCTAAATAAGTTTCCTTAGAGAAAAAACACATGTATAGTTGAAAGTACAGGCTGTTCCCGAAGGAGTAGTGATTTTTTTAAGTCTAACAGGAGCTCTTGTAATAAAGACCTTTTCTTCTGGGGATTTCATCATGTTTGGAAAGACAGACCTATTTGCAACTCTTCTCTGCAAAATAAGGAACTCAATTGTACTTTCTCCCAAATGCCGATTTTGCTCTCGTTCCTAGCAGCAAATATATACTTTGTTCTGTGGTATATAGTGAAACCCAGGTAAACCTCAGATATCAGAGTAAAAGTACACAAATTATGGAGCAAAGCCTGCCATTATTTAGCGTATTACTGCCTGAATACATGTCTTAAAAAGCTTGCTTTATCCCTGGCTTTTGGATGAAGAAAAATCATCACTAAGAAATAGTTCAGGAGATGGAATGATTTGAGCAGAGATCTCTGAGGAAGTAAAGAGAAAGCAGAGAGTTGAAGTCTAGCATAAAAAGCTCATGTAAATAAAACACTGACCTTTACTTGTGACACTGTTTCAAGTCTAGCTTTCTCTCTTAAGTGAACCTAGACAAAGGTTGGTGGGGAGGTTTATTCCCATGGGACCACTGTTAGACCCATCAGACATCCCAAGGGAAACAACTTAAAAGGTCACAACATAGCTGCTGGCTATCTTTTAGCTGTGGAAGGGCCCCCAAAATTCACTGTTTGCAGAGTCCTCCTGCTGAGTGAGAACTATAATCTGTTGTTTTTTTGTCCTCTTGACACGTTCCAATATTGGTATCAGAGCATTCAAAGTCTACGGAATTCTATACTGAGCCAGAATGAACAAGAAGATAGCATTTGGTAATCGCTTGTCAGCTATATCCTGCTAAGTACTTTCTGAAGTCTGCAATATGAAACCATATTCCTCCCCTAAACTGCTCTGCTGCCCCAGTGCAGGTATTTAGTTACTGAAGTTTGCAGTTACTCTTTAGAGAATAGACTCAGTCCACCAGAATTTTATAACAGATTAGAAAATTCCGTTGTACTTCTCAGATAATTGTAGATAGTGGTGACAAACATGTCAGGGTAAGAAAAAAATTTATGCATCTTGTGGAGAAAGTGAGATATTTAATATTTTTAAAGGGCATATCACATGCTTTAAAGAAGGCTTCATACACCACTATCCACCAAAAAAGCATTTTCTGAAGCCTTACTTTTTCCCTTTCTTTGTCACCATACCTCATATTTTTTCCTGCTTGTCTATTTTCTCTTTGCTATTCTTTCTTCTATTGCATTCATGTTCCTATTTCCTTCTTTTCCTTCTCCTTATCTGTTCATCCACAACCAAGGATCTGCCACAATGAATTACGTATTTTTGGCAGAGAACATGTAGTTGTCTAAAAGATGGCTGGTTTTCTCCTGGCTAGTTCTATGTGTGCTGAGTGACATGGAGAGCAAAGGCCAAAAATATTTCTATAAGCCACAAAAGAGTATGCAGGTTTTATAAAAGATGTGAAATGTCTCAGGATTGCAAACTTGATTCTCCAACCCCTTCACTGACCAGAAGAAAATATTCCAACCTTTTTTAACTAGACTATATCTACTCAAGTGTATCATAAATGACTGAACTAAGTGAATCAATAAGCAACAGGGGTTTTCATTTATGGAAAGAAAGAACTAATCGGTAGTAATATGATTGTTCTCTGAAGAAAATGGGTAAGGTATAGAGTGCTGCCATTGAGACGTAGGCAGCATTAGTCACTGTCAATATTCTCAGAGAGTTCTACTCATTGTGATGAAGCTTTATAAATCTTTGTCATGTCTTCAGTGCAATAGACACCCAAATCTACTTACATTTCAGGTAACATATTAACATAAATAGCCAAGTACCAAATAGGATATCCGACAATTTCCATTTAAAAAATGAGGGCTAGATTATTATGTGAAATTGTGCTGTATTATCTTCCATTTTTTTCTGAAATGATAAGTGCATACAGGGAAGACAAGCAGATTTCAGAGATGCTCATAGATGTCATTAAAAGTAGATTGAACAGTCAAAAGAATATCCACCTTTTAAATATGAAGTTAATGTCTCTCGTTTTGAGGCATTTCTCACCTGAATTCTTGCTGACTGTTATTCAAATAACGTTTCTTAAGATATTTATTGTATTCCAGTTGATCATAGTTCTATGAGTCTATTCTGGTTCTGGTTCTCTTCAGCTGTCAACTCACAAACCTATTGACATTAAACAAATTCGTGCTAACAGATGTTTTGCTGCCTTCTCATCCAAGGCTCAGGTGCAGTTGTCTCTTTCACTTTTTGCCAATCATGGCAATGTCTAGAAACTGAAAATAACTCATTGTGTCTGGTGTAAGCTGTTTTTGAGTCATGTTGAAGAATGTTCCGATTTGGTCCCAATTAGTAACAGTCACAAGTGCTGCAAAAAATCCACCTACAGTTTCAGTTCAGGATTGAGACTGGCCTTTGTTGTACATTGGCATGTAGATTCGACAATATTATTTCTTTCTCTCCCCTCCCTCCAGCTCTGTCTTTACAGGCAATGCTACCCACATCTTAAACATCATGAAATGTCATTAATGGAGTACTTTGCACTATGAAAAGAAGATGAGTTAGTGAGTCAACGTATTCTTTTCAGACTACAGAGTGTGTCTGGCCCCATCTGCCAAGGACACACGTATAAACCTCTGAGTCCACTTTAGCTTTAAAATACGATTTTATCAGATGTTCCCAGAGGCAAAAGTATTTGACCCATTGCCCCAACAAGCCTGGGATAAAGGCATACACCAATGAAGAATCATGGGCTTAGAAAGGTAAATCTAGGTAGACATTGTGATTACTTTCCGGAAACAAACAAACAACCCAAACATTTTCTTCATTATGACCTTTTAATATATGAGGCCAATGTACCAGGAAGCAACTATTTCATTAAGGACTTAAATAATACGCAGTGATAAATACCCATAGTAATTGTACGCAGTAAAACATCAAACTGTGTACATGCAGGAAAGAGGCAGAGACATGAAAAGTGTGTTTGTACAATTATACTTATGCCCAAAAGTAATTACTGTGTGGCCTGTACTCTGGGTTGGAGGACAAAAATAATCATGTATTTTCCATAAAAATAATAAGGTAATTACAATGTAAACACTATGTCGCTACATGGTAATTATTGCAGGCCAGGTTTTGCTCCCCCTATTCTCATACTGCCTACTACTATCAGGAGAACTGACCCCCACCTCCTTGATACCAAAGTGACTATTCAGAAACCATGTACTGAGTATGAGTAAAGGTGACAGCCTTGTGTAATTAAATGGTCAATGAGCAATTACTGTGTAAAAGTACAGCGTAATGGAACTCTGCAAAAGAATCTCTAAGCAGAGGAGCAGATGCATTTAAATACTGCATTATTAGAGTCAACAGGTCCTGCTTCCATTGTCAGTAAAAAGATTTCCTTTCATGTTTTTGTGGTTTTTTTTTTCCCCTTTCTGTGCCCCTTTAAAACAATTCTTAGGTTCAAGAGCAGAATCATAACAAAACCATAATAAATGTGAGAAGGTACATGTTCCTCTCTTCGTCGCTCTGCTGACCAGGTATGAGTATGCTGGTAGAGCCATCTGTAAGCAGAAGCCAGCCCAGCAGCAGGAGCGGAAAGGTAGTTAGCTGACAGAAATGGGTGGCATTCAAATTTTTGTGATCTGGACTGATTTCTATGACAGACTCCATCTGAAAGCTGTTCCAAGTGCTCTATGCCTTGGTGTCCCAGCCACAAGATCAGAATAGTTTTATTTTCTTTTTGTCAGGGATTCTGTGTGGGTGAAATCTATTGCAAAAATGTCAAGTGCTGGGAGCTGCAGGGACCAAGGGTCTCATGCATAGGAAGATTACACCTTCACCTCAGTGAGCCCCAGAAGTATTTGTTTGAGATTTTCAATGCTTGTGATAAGTACAGTGACACTGTTCTTATCTGATTGCGTTTGAGGATCTCAGAGCACTGCAAGAACTTTAATGATCTTGGTGATACTGTTCCTGCTCTTTTTAAAATTGACAGCAACACCCCCTTTGATGTTAGTAGTAATACAGTCATTATAAAGCCACGGGCTTTATAATATGCTGAGGAGGAAGGTATATATCTCATGCTTTTTCCAGTCAAAAAATCATATAATCATAGAATGGTTTGGGTTGCAAAGGACTTTAAGATCACCTAGTTCTAAGCCCCTTGCCCTGGGCAGGGAAATAACATGGCTTGTTTTCCTTATGAGCAACAGGTTCCAGCTCTAATATCAGGTTCCAGTTGGACTAAGAAAGCAAAACTTTGCTAAGAAGCTTCTTGGAGATTGATAATGTTGCTACCAAAGCCAGAGGAATTGTACCCACTGATGTCAGTGGTATGCCTGAGCCATCACCCTCTGCTCCCTGCACTGGACTGTGCAACAACAATTAGCTCACAGTGCAGATAAAATGAAGATGAACAATCAAGAGGCAAAACATCTCTTAGAATAAAACAGAGACATTATAGTGCCTAATTACCAAACTGTCCTAAAAGGTGTTTGTGTTTTCTGAAGCATTTTGTCACAAGACCATTGTCAAGCTCATTATAAATGTAACCCACCAGCATCTAATTGGTATTCCAATATCTTTGAGCTATGACCTAGAAAGAAAGAGCAAAGCAGAAGGAAGTAGTAAAAAAAAAAACCAAATTTGTCATGGTCCAAGAGTGGTAGGGCAAATGCCTGTTCATATACTGTACATGCATAAACAGCTCTTTCTCAGCTGCGATTTAATGTTGCTATACCTTCAATTGCAATTACATTGAATCACATTGCAACAAATCTTTGTAATGCCAATCCCATCTTTCCACCTCATTGACAGCTCTGGAGATGCATCTGAAATTCATAGTAGCCTCATAGCCTATGGCAAGAGAAATCCATGCTGCTAAAATTTTATTTTAGAATTCAAGCTGGTTTCTCTCCGTCTAGGATGCTCTGGTTTTAATCTTTTGCTGCCTAGCACAGTGTATCAAAATAACCAGCCAATATTGTTAAACTGTCAGGGGTCTTGACTGCTGCTGAATTTTACCAGTATAAATAAATACTGTAACTTAAGGAAAAAGAATCCCTCTGGACAGAATTTTTAGCATTAATAGAATTAAGAAGAGAGGGAAAATGTGTATAAACTTCGACTTGACAACAGCCTTCTCCTTTCCTTTTTTCTTTTTTTGGTACAGAAAGAAAAGGCTTGAGTAGAATATTCAGGCTGATTTACTGCTCAGGCTGATAGGGACTCCAGGCTGGATCCCAAAAATTGAACAACGTTCAAAGGGAGAGATATTTAAAAATCCCAGAAAAAGAGATATTTCCAAATTAATGGCATTGCCCAAATGCCTTGGCTCCTTGCACCCCACCAGGAAGGTTTATTATTTTCTGGTAAAATGTTGCTTGAATGGGGAGTGGTAGTCAGTGATGCGTCAGTGCTGCTCTTTGAAGACATTAAAAAGCTGAATGCACAACAAAGAACAGATGTTCCAGCATGCTTTATTTATGCACCCATCAGCAATCTTCCAATGACCACAAAACACAAGCTTTTTTTTTCCTTCTTTTTACTCCTCACAATATTATTTTCTGATCAACTCACACTCTATTTTGCTTCCAGCTGAAGTCTTCCGTGAATTGGGGTGTATGCCTGTGCGTGCACGCATTTGTGTGCGAGTGTGTGCCTGTGTGCGCGTATGTGCCTGTGTATGAGCATGTGTGTGTGCTTGAAAGTCTGCTTCCATCAAAAGCAGGCTTCTATTGAACTGTCGAACAGGTGTGGATTCTGCAATTAGATCACATTTCAGAGAGAGAGAGACACTGAGGGTAATAATGGCGGTGAATTCTTCATAGTCAGATGCAGCACCATAGCGACCAGTAACAATGAAGAATAATAGGTATTAGTATTAGGATGATTATTTTTAGTTTATAGAATCATTTGATTGAATACTGCCATAAGGCACTGTTAACGTGTGCACAGCGCTTGCCAGCTGTAGAGCAAACTTGTTTTACTGGCACTTATCTGAAATTCTCATCTCTCCCCCACCCTCTCGGCTCACAATTGGAATGAAAGTAGCGATTAGGAAGTGAGATGTAATGCAGATTAAATGTTATGATGGACTAAGATCCTGATAGGTTATTAAAACTCACTTGCATTTGGTGTTTTAAAGGCATAGTGTTTGCATATTTTTCCAACAGTCTACATCTTTTGAAGTTAAAACAAAGGGAACATTTTAAAAATCCATTCATAACCAGGAGGCTTTTTAATAGTGAGCTTCCAAATTTATGACCTTCCTCTGTGTGTTTTACACCTGTGTGTTGTAAATATATATTAAGTATGGAACAACTGTGTTACCCATAACTGTGGCTCTGATTTAAACAGAGCTAAGGCCTGTGCACTGCAGTGGGCCAGATCCTCAGCTGATGTAAACTGGCATCTCTCCATTGAAATCAGAGGTGCTACATAAAGTTGCACCAACAGAGGATCTGCAGTGAGGGGAGAACGACAGCCTTAATTTGGAATTTCCCTGCATCTGTTGGTATAAATCAGAGGCCTAACATTATTGTCACATAATATTCTGGTGTAGCAGAGGTGCTGTGAATATTTAAACATAGAAAGAACTGTTGATCTATTGTTTCTCTCCCACCCCACTCCCTCCCTGCTTTTGACTGGCATTGTAAGAGAACAAGAGTATCGCAGCATTGGACAACATGGAAAATTCCGATCTTTATTCTTAATAGATCTTGATAATAGATGCTCTGTTTTATCCTTAGGCACAGAACTTGGTTCTTTAGAGGCCCCCATAAGGAAAATAACTTCCTCTGATGTCACCTGCTATTGTAAATATGCCATTTTTCCTCCTGCAATAATAATTGCTACTAACAACAGTAGTGGAAGTAGCAGTATTTGATAGCAGCAGTATTTGATAGTGTCCAAAAAAATGCCCATGCTACTTGCTCTGTTGGAGAGGTGAATGTTGTAATCTGTTTCTTGTAGACTAAGTAAATAAAGACCGTCTCACTCAAAGGCTTAGCATGCACTATGTAAATATCTCATTTCAATTCCAGTTCCCTTTGTGTTGTTAATTATAATTATTTTTCAAAAAATATTAAAAATATTTTTTAAAATGCCTTCCATGTTAGATCATGGTTATTTTATTCTCATTTTATCCAATGAAACAAGAAGGGAGTTATTACTTTTTCCTTGACGTTATGACAGCGCCTATGCAGATGTTGCAATACCAACTTTTCCTTAAGATTCTGAATTGCAATCATACTGTGCATTGACATACTGTTCCATTTATTCATCTGATTGAATACTGCCACAAGGCACAGCTAACGTATGTTAACAATGCACAATATGCAGAGCCGAGTGTTCTTACTTCAAAAAAATGCTGGCAAATGCAACAGTGGGTGCAAACTAAAAATCACGTGCTGAATTTTGGCAAAGGTTGGCGTAGAAACACCTCCAAAAGTTACATCCTGTGATGTAAATCTCAGTATGCTGTATGCAAGTCACAAAAACAGCAACGGGAATCTGTAGCATATGTATGCACACATAGTGTGCGTTGACACCGTAATAAAACCACTATTGAAAATAGTATTTCACATGTGTCTTAGCTTCTTTCTGTATACAAACCATTCAGGTTTTTCCTGCTATTATTTTCGTAGGTTTTTGTTTAAGCATTGGCGTTGTTGGTTTGAAAGGCACAGTGCTAAATCCGCTACATTTTTTCCTTTACACTCCTCAAAAATATGCTATAGTAATTTAATATGCTTTAAAATTTCAATACTGATGAGGAGTTGCATGCCATTTTTTAGCCCACTGAACAAAAGGCTTACTGAGTCACACATAGCCTATTCAAATAGGAAACGCAGATGCCTGCTAATTTATCTTCTCACATAAATTCCGTTTACCAATCCATACAAGAGTTGCCCCCCTGTCTTTGTAGTACTGCAACCAGAACGGATGCTGTCACTCAGGGGGGGACATGTGACCATTAGTGCCACCTCCTTGGGGAGCTCTTTAGCATACTGTCCTCCACTGCTGTAATTAAACCTAACAAGAGCAGTCTACAAAGGAAAATAAGAAAATGCAAGGAGGAAAACCTGCATATTACAGCTTGGAGCAAGCCAGAGAAAAAAAGTTGAGGAAACATTCCTTTACATTCCTGATAGGCAGAGGAAAGTCAGATTTCTAGAGGGGTTATCAGTGAGGATTAAAAAGAATACATAGACAAGAGAGACCAGTCGTTACATGAGAGGATTATTCCCAAACCATTAGTTTAAGAAGACACTGGTTAGAGAAAAATACTTACTTCTTCAAGGAAAAGGAGAGGAACACTATATATGCCTTGTTGCAGTGATAGGAATAAATAGAACCAAAATACCGGTATTGGCCTACTTCTGTCAAAAGGCAATGGTAAAGAAGATATTATAACTAGGGTGGGGCATTTTTTCCCTGAGAATATTTTAGTCACCAAACACACAGCCTGAGGTTGACCACAACTACCCACAAATTTAGTTTAAATTTAATGAATACTTTAAGCCATAAAAATACCCAAAAATAGATTATGAGGTGAAGCTCTTAAGATACAGTTTTAAAAAGCAGAATTATGGCATTCTGGTTTAGTACATTTCGTTCTGAAATGTAGCAAATGAAATTTCTAATGGATCAAAAATACACAAAATAAAAAAATATTATTTTGGGTTAAAATGAGGCATTTTTTTGTTTTTCAATTCACACACTAAAAATAAGGGGGGGGGGGCATGGGAAGAGGGCACAAATCTGCTTCTAGTCAACTGGAAATATGTTTTTACTCTTGGTTTTGCAACTCAGCCACTGAATCAAAACTTGATTATTTAGTTCTGATATGACTTAGGGGTACATGCTTGATACAGCACATAGCCTTTCTGAAATGCCCAACTCCTGGATCTCTTTGAACAAGTGATGAAGGCTTCCCCTGAGAAAGGGGAATGCAGGAGCTGAAGAGCTTTTCCTGTTTGATAATGTTAAGAAAAGCACTGATTCTATTGCTACAGTGGTGAATTTCTGCAACATCTAAACCAAGGGCAGAGAGCAGCAACAAGCTTCTGAAAGCTGCAGTTCTGCTTAGCTAAATACTCAGTTTCCATCTTACTCTGCCAAACTCCCTTTGGGACTTGGCAGGGACCCAGTAGTTATGGGATTAGTAGAAAGTACCCTTGTGAAATGGTGTTTTATATAGCACAGGTGATATTTTTCGTCTAGGGACAGGACACCTAACCCACATATCTACTTGTAGACCTAGGTTTTACAGTGGGTTTTCACCACAATCCTATATATAAACGCAGATGGATGGGTTTGTAAAGAGCTCACATGGAGGAAATGGGAGCACTTGAAGGATGACTGACTTATGACAGGCACTTAGGATCTTATCTGATTTAAAGAAACTTGTCATAAGCTAGATCCCTGGGAACTGCTTGGCTGTTATCCCTGTCACAGTAATCAGGAGAGAGCTGGTTTTTCAGCACTCTCCAGATCCTATGTGCATGTGTTTGAGCAGTGAGATATATTTATAATGCAGGGTCCAAGGAAGGCAGCTGAACACCAGCATCCCGTCAGTACCACCACCTTGTAGCAATCTTGGAAGCTTAATAACAACATGAAAATGCAATGTATTGGTGAGAAGGGAGAAGAGGAGGAGAGAGGAATGAGGTGGTTTATGAAAGCTTAGCAGATCTCATGAGGTGGTGTGCAATGCATACTGTTTTCAGCACTGCAACTGTCCTCATACCAGGTAAGGATACGGGGAGAAACAACAAGTGTATGGGAGTGCACCATGACCAGAAGTCAGGATGTCTGTGGCCATAATGGAGCTAGAGTTTCACTAGAATTTCACCTCTTCAGCTTTCTTGTCAGTATTTTAAAATAATCCCTGCAAAGATGCTCTGCTTTTCTTTTTTTTTCTTTTATTTTTTATGGAAATGTATGAATGTAGAAGATAGAGGCTGCCATGATGTTTTTTCTTGATAGAAAATAGCATTGTTTGATAAGCCTTGTTGCTCTGCTGCTGTCTAGAAAATTAATTCCTTCATACTCACAGATGAGTTGACCTTTGGCTGAACCACTGTGCTGTGATTTTGAGACACCGTTTTCCATTTATTTCAGGACAGATTCTACCATCTTTACTTCTGCTACAGAGTGCTTTATATCTCATTGTATCCCATCGAAAATATACTACTTAATGTGAATAATTGGACTTCCTAGTTGTTATTTTGAGGAAGCACTGATTTAGTTGCTAAGCAGTTACTTTCTCGTTCTAAAGCAGATCTGGGTACTGGTGTCTACTGTGACATACTTGCACTTTATCTACTACCTCCCAAAATAACTTGATGCCTCTAACAACACTGCAAAAGTGTGTTCTATGCCCCAAAGGACTTGTATTTTTAATTGAGTATTGAATACTAGAGGAAAATTAAAAGGAATAGACTGAAAAAGGACTGGGTCATGGCAATGTAGCCACATGGCTACTTTTGTGCTACATGCAACATTATTTTGCTCTTAGTCAAGCAAAACATGTGCCTGCAGGAAGCACCAAAGGGAAGAGAAACATGGAAGAGTAAGAATGGGAGTAAGAAAACGTGGTGAAAACATTGTCAAGAGAAAATGACGATGACATCCGCCACTGTGAGAAAAATATACTGTGAAGTCAGATAAAAGAGTTTGGCTGTTTGAAGTCAGAGGTGTTGAGTAAATATACTTAAGATAAGTGTGAAATGGAGCAGCAGTAAAATATCTGATAAAATGGCAATACAAGCCACATGGCACTTTAAAAACTTGTTATAATTACATTTATTTCACACTAATAATAAAATATGTAGAAATGATCTATATTATTTAGGCCTGTGATGTATGATTTGTGAAAACATGTAATACCCAGAAAGCTCTGCCATCACCATGTCATCTGAGAAGTAGCTTTTAGCAATGCCACACATTGTTTTCAGTGCTCACATTATTAATGCGATCACCCTCTAACAGCTGTCTCATGAATCACCACAACCTGACTTCCTGGCAATAAAAGCAATAATCCTGATCTGTTACCATCTCACCATCACCACCACGAACACAGATATCGGATGCCTGGCTGTTGTGCTGTGCAGTCTGGTAAGGTGTATATGTACATCGTGCCTGTGATGATAGAGAAAGTTTGAATTAATAAATCCGTTATGAGGAGACAACAAGAAAGGCATGCCATGAACGCATGTGTATTGACATTTAATGTTGCCCTACCACTCTTCTTTCCCGTACATGACCACAAAAGTCAAATACATACAAATGTAGTAGAAAAAGGAGGCCTGGGCGCTCTGTGTAATAGATCTGATCTGACACAAAAGCACATGCTCTTTTTACTAGCAAAAGCTAAACCTAACACATACTGAGGATGCAGAAATTTAGCTCAAGTTGCTATTTCCAGAATACCATTGATGGGTTCCACAGAAATCTGGATTTCACAAATCTTTTTCGCAGGGAAATGATGACATACTGAGATTACTGTGGAAAAAAAGTGGAAATAGTTTCTTACTGTCATTGGAGAGGCCCCAAGGCAATAACACCTTTTTTTTTTTAATCTGGATCGGGAAAACATGTAAACTTTCTTCTCCTGCTTAGAAACAGTATGAGTTCTGGAAACCCAAAAAAAACACAGTTCAGGAATATTTGCAAATTTTGCAGATGATTTGGATGAAGATTCTGCTATCTATCCTGAGGATGAAGCATCCTTTATATCAGCTGGTGTTGCTTTATTCCATCCCCAGGCTCGGTCCCCTGTCACTTACGGGATGAAATAGTAGGTCATCCATATCAAGTTCCAAATTTCATTTATTCAGGAGCAGTTAGGTTTTATGATTTAAGGCTCCTAATGGGTGTTGGAAATTTTTGCAGAAGAAAAATGATGGATGAACAGTAAGGAAATGTATTGCTTATAGGCAATTTAGATTTTTGTGGAAAAGGTCCGAAATTATTAATATAATCCCCTAAATACAAAAATGGGGTTTGAATTCAAGATGTATGATACCCAGAGATGTACAGACCAGCATATATTGACAGCTTTGTTCATTAAAAAAATTAATGTGCGTTCTTACTGCATGATCAGTACCCCAAAAGTATCCAGTTCCAAAGAGCCATTTTTCTAAAACATCCTGTGATGTTTGTTCAACTCTGTTAAAAAGAGAAGGGAAACAAGAGCAGAGCAATGAAAGGAAATTGAGAAAATGTTGCCCTTTCCCTGTCTAATAACACATATCTCTCTTACTTCCCTCTTCCACCCAGCCAGCTAAAGAAACTGGCAGGTGCAGTATTACTCTGCAGATGGACCAGGAGTGGCACACACACAGTTATACATGCCTGGCACATTCGTATTTCCTGCTTTATATCACATGCCAGCTAACCAGGCAGTAGCCAGATTTGAGAGGACATCCTCAACAGTTGTTGTGCATGGAGAGGAACCATTCTACTGGCAGTACCCAGTATTAACCCTGCTCCAAAAATAGACTGTACACTTCAGCCAGGGCAGTAATTCTCATTTTTCTCCACCTTTCACTGTCGTTCTTTGTTTCTCATTCCTTCCTTGTCATAACAAAAATGGAGGTTGTTTTGGATGGGACAACTGGGTAGAGGTGATCCTGCAGTACTGACTTGCTCCAAATTTGCATAACTTTCTTACTATTTTAGGTCTCCCAGTCCTAAACCAGCTCCTTTTAGTTTAAGGGGTGGAGAGTAAAGCAGGTGGAAGGGGAGGAAAGGTGAGAGAGGCTTCTGTTACTGTTCAAAATGATAGTTATATAAATACTACCTCACCACATAAATTAATCTGTTTTCATGGGAAAGACCTAAATTTGCTCATAAACTAACTCACAGATCACATTTATAGAAGTCCTTTTGGCATGTAAAGATGCAACTAATTATTTGGTAGGCTTTACAAAACCATCTAAATGTAGATTGAGACTTAAGAGTCAAAGTTTGTGTGAATCAGGCAGATTTACAAAATCATCTGTCTCTAGGAACCTAAGTATTTTGCTAAATCTTGTCTGGTATCATTGCAAAAGCGCCTATTCTGCTTAAAATCTCCACCAATATTCATCGTAATTTCTGTCTTTTCACTGGAGGGGAAAGTGTTGCTGTGTGCATCTGTGAAAATAATGTCAGAATGGTGGGCTAGGGTCTTCTAACAGAGCACTGGAAAGCCAATATCACCAGCTCCCTGGTAAGTTTCCACTCCAGTAGAAGTCTTGAGTGTTGGAGAGCCAGTAGACCACCTCTCAGAGCCTTTCCACTCCCCATCAAAAGGCATACAAGAAAATAGGTGGAAGCAGCAGGGATGTTCACAGGCATCTAAAAGCACACACACTCTGTGGAAAAATGAGCTCACTACAAAGAGAATATTGAAGAAAATATCCCACCAATGCAGGATTCAGCCAGCCTCAAAACAGGAAAGACTCTGCTCAAAAAAAAAAGAAAAAAAAATCACCACAATCAAAGCAGAAAAAGAAAAGGGAGGGGGGGAGAGGGGAGAAGACACAAAAGTTTGAATATAGCAATAAAAAAAGAAGAAAACAACAACAAAATTTGGTTCCTTTAAATCCTGACATTTATCACACCATGGGATTTACTTTTACTGCAGTATTTAAAGGATTTCCTACTCTTAGACTTGGGAATACTGCAAATAGCACAGTAAATTTAACTACTATGAGCAGTAAATGTCAGGATTTTAATGGTGCCTACTGTATGCCACTTGGTTATACAGTCACCCATATGTGTTAACATGTAAGACCTGATTCTGCTCTCAGTTATGTCTGTGTAAACCAGGAGTAAGTGCACTTCATTCAACTTAGTTACCGTCACATGAAACCTATGTGAAATCAGAACTCAGGCCTGTATCCAAAATCTAGTCAGGAAGAAAAGTCTTGGTTTAAATCCTGATAGCTTTCAGCAGCCAGGGACAAAAAAAAACAACAACAAAACCCTCACTGAAATCAAATGACTGGGATGGGATATCAATATTCAACATTCTCATCCAGTTTCCATTGCAGCGGTGTTAATCATGTGGGCAGAGAGTGGCCATCACTTGTTTTGCGCTTATGTGCCTTGTAGATAAGAAATCTATGGGGGCAGAGATGATGTCCCTTCCATCAGAGTAAGATTCCACCTCAATACACCACCAGTTAGAGTATCGCACAAAAATAAATTACATTCTACTGTACCTAGGGAACTTCCCCCTTCCTCCCCTCCCAAACTTGAACCTTATAGTATCCCAAACACCATTCTTGTGCTTTAGAGAAGCTCATTTATTCCACCCTACTATTCCTTTTCATAAAGCAGCATAAAGCCATGCTGGTTATTGCAATCATGTGCATTGAGGTGTCACTGACTGAAGTCGTAGCTGTGCAAAAAAGTGTGCTCAGGTCTCCTTAACAGACCAAAATCATATTGAGTAACAGCTCTGTGAAGGCAAAGAATCTTCTTTTATATCGAAAGACCTTTTATCAAAAGCACCCTCTCAGACCCATACCAAAGACAACCCCTTTGCAGTTGACCCTTGCAGAGATGACTGAACCAGCCCCTACCTGCAGTCCTCCTAGGATGCCACAAGTACTTATACCCTGTTGCCTCTCAAGCCAGCAGCACACACTCCCTGTGAGGCTTCCTTGAGATGATTCACTACACTCTGCATAACAACAAACCAGAAAATAATTTGAAGTATCTTAAACTTTTAAGATGTGCTGTGGCTTTCTCAGAAGCATATTTTTTTCTGACATTGAAAAATAGATGTCAGGTGCAATCTTAAGATTTGATTCTGAGTAAAGGATTCCGAAGTTTTGGTACGGCTAACCACATTTAAATACACATCAGTTCTATTACCCAACAGAGGTTATTTCAGATCCTTCTATTTTCAGTCTGCCACACACTAAGTACTCATCATTTTATGACACATAGTTACATAGACTAAGATAATGGTAATTATATCTCATACTTCAAAGCAATTACCCTGTGAGGTGAGGAAGGGCTACTTCTTCCACATTCCACAATAGAGTATTTGCAACATGGAGTTATTCACCTTTCTGAGATGCATTAGCTATTGGTCAGAGTCAGAAGCAAGATACCAGATTTAATGGATTAAAGGTCTGATCCATTATCACACATCTTATAATTATCCAGAAGCATAAGTCTTTACAGTAATTAATCAGTGAGAGATTAGTGAATATTCCCAGTGGGAAGACACTAAGTCTGAGAAATAAGTGTAGTTTGGTGTTGTCCTTAATTAGATATTGACTCATTATCCAGAACACTTGTGGTTTTGGACAGGATCGTCACATACAAAAAATAAAATAAAAAAGTATTTGCTTGTAGTCCTTAAAGAATATAGGGTAATTATTCCAGACATTTACATATGAAATCAATAGACTCTGTGCTAGGGGCCTCTGTTTTCAGCTTCTCTGTAGGTATGGGTATATAATTGTGGCTGCTCTGAATGCAGTTGAAAAATGGAGGTGGTGGCTGTGAGAAAGGCAGCAGTTCTGCCACTTAGACCCCCAGAGAAGGTCCTAATCAGAGAAAAGGGGGTGTTCAACCCTTTTATAGGACCATGACCAATCTGCCAATGTATGGATGCTTGGGGACTCTCAGTCCCCATCTGAGGAAATCTGAAGGACAAGGGAGGAGATGATGAACACAAGTGAACAAGGAAAAAATAATTCCCTCAATTTCAGCTTTTGACTGTTAAGAGCTTGCAATGCCACATGAAGATGCTGTGATGTTTGTAACCCTAATTACCTTAATATCCAGCAGTTGACCTCTGTGAAGCAACCTGGTACTCATGCTTTAAGCACATCAGGCATGAAGAAGCAGAAATGGGAGCCCAGGGACACCTTACTGGTCACTGGATGGATGTGGGATTTTTTCCTTATTAGCTTCATTTATCATATCGTAATGCAACAACTATTGCACTGCATTAACTCATTTTTGATTTTCTCACTTTCACGGGCTGAGCAGAGCGTCATAAAATCATAGAATAGTTTCGGTTGGAAAAGACCTTAAGATCATCTACTTCCAACCTCCCTGCCATGGGCAGGGACACCTCACACTAAACCATGCCACCCAAGGCTCTGT
>JBCJKH010021673.1:0-12943 GCA_039877255.1 Loriculus beryllinus
AATTGTCTCTTGTCACACATACTTGTGTTTAGGAGACTCCTTTTTGGAAACATTTCAAGATGACAGCTATGTAAATCCACATTTTTATTTATATGCAGTCCTTTTAAACATGGTATTTATGCAAACTCCTCAAAAAACCTTAAAATCAGCTATAATTGTCTGCAATTACCTTTAAACGTTTGATTATGCAGGGCTGAAAGTTTACGTTGATAGTGCCATCATTTGTAAACCTCTTAAAGATGAAAAGCAGTAATTTGCCCTGAAGACCTAGCTCTTAAATCTATGTGAACCATTAAAAATTCCTGCCTCAAGACTACCTTATGTTAACTCTCACATTCAAAATTAACCTTTATAGTATAATGAGAGCATTATACCACCAAATCTTTATGGTGTATCTTCAGGATATACAACCTACATACAATATAATGTATATCTTTGGGATATAAAACCTACAGGCCTCACAGCAGACTACAGGTATGCAATGCAGTGCTAAGTATGTGTAATACTGATAAAGTTGTAAAATGAAAAGCAGCTTGGCAGTAAGAGGCTCTTTCCTGGTTTTATTGCGTGCTGCATAGTGCTGGGTAAAATCACTAAGTGTATAGTGGCTCTTTTTAGAAAGACAATTTCCATGTGTGTTGTAATTTCATCTACCTCTTAGCTGAGCCACAGTCAAGGTCTTAAGTTACTTTCTGCAAAGTCTTCCACCAGTAACCTCTGGTTTAGTCTTCAACATTCACACAGTTCACTGTGCTGTGCCTGTTGCTCTCCAGCAACAGTGAGAAATATCCAGGCAATTCTTTCAATAGTTAAGCAAAATAACCCAGTTTTACTTATTTTTACTTTGGTTTTTTTATTTTTTCTTGATGATTTATACCGTTTGTGGAGGAAAGCATTCATCTATCGTTTCATGTGTTAGTGCTACCATCAAGCTTTAAACCTCTTTATTCACACTTTTTGGTGTTTTTACTGCTGCCTTGCCCTTGTAGTCTGCACAGACATCTCCTTATCCTAGGAACACTTCCACTGAAATATGTACTTCAATATGTACCATCCCAAAATCTTTTTCCTGAATTAAAAAACACAAAAAATGAAAAAATTTTTCACCATTGCTGTGCACAAAATTGGGCACAATTTATCCTTACTTTGGACTATGTGGATGTAACTCAAATGCATACACAAACTGGTGATGGGAGTATAATCATTTCTGTCCATCTAGGGCATCAAAGTTTAACAGTGATGTTCAACTGTTCTGTCTAATGCTGGGGAATTTGGTATGCACAGTGTGTTTGATTCATACAGGCAAAATTTTGCTGCCTCTTTACATTCATGGATCAGTACCATGTTGATAATTTAACTCATTTAAGCAGGATCACCTGGAGAATGTGATACCAAATAAGAAAAAGTGAACAATTTGAGCTTGTCTCTACATCACTGTGAGCCAGGCTGCATCCTTGTAAGTGAGTTGTGTTCGCACAGCCCAGCTCCTTACAGTGGTGTAGCTAGCAGATAGCTGTGGCATTTTCAGTCCATCAGGAACATCAGTGATTTCACCTCCAGGGGTAGCTCCGTTACTGTAATAGCCCTGCTGTTAGTTTGTGTTCTGAACTTTTTCTCCCAGCCTCCACCTTCTTTCCCAAGCTGTTCTGCACAAAACCTCCTTCACGTTCTCTACAGGTGGGACCTGGATATTACCTTTGCCTAGCAGCCACCACATATGTTGCAGAAGTCAGCCTGGCTGTTGAGCAAAACTATCATTTTGTTCTATTCCTGCTTTCCTCCCATTTGCTATTTTTCATCTGGTCCCAGGCAGCAGTCTTTGATCCGCTCACTGTTTGAAAGGGCACACTTGAGACAGAAACAATGAGGCGTGCTCAGGGGGATGGAAAGCAATGTCCAAGTGGGATCACAACAGGGCTATCAAAGGCTTAAAACTAAAGCTATGAGATGGCACAGAGCAAAGGGCAGAAGTTCGCCATTCAACAGAGTTCAGCCATACCTGGAGGGATGCAGGAGGATTTTGGTATTGAATGCTAATAAACGTGCATTTGCATACAGTTGATGGTTGACTCACAGGATTAATTTATACGAGTCTGATCAACACACCACAAAGAAAGATATGGATCAGCCCACCCCATTCCTTTTGCCCACAAGCCTTCTCTTATTAAAAAGTTAATCCTGTCAGAAGCACCATCAAATAGTCTGCTTGGCATTTTTATAATTTCCTTTGTTATGGAAGCCATCCATCGTTATCACATGAACTGATACATATCTGAGGTTTATTCTTATTCCCAGAGCTGACTAATATCATGTGAGGCAAATGCAAGGTCCTGTTTTCAAACCCTGCTCTGCCTCTGAGCTATTGGCAATAACACTGTCCGTGCCTTGTCAGTAACACTGAAGAGCTTACACTCTGTCAAGACCTTTTCCATATCACACACATCTGTCAAGACTGGCCCTTTGTGCTGATGCAAGCAACAGGTTTGAGATTTTCATTGATCTAACATGCCGTTATAGCACTAGTTCTGATAGGGAAAGACCTCACAGCTGCTTGTGCTTGTAACAGACTTCAAAATCAAACAAATCCTTATCTGAATGTGTGGCATGTTTATGCAGCTTCCCTTACATACTCAAATTTTCTAGCACATTAATCTGGAATGCAGTAGCAAGTTGATTAGCAGACAGGTCAACTTTGCACAGCAGCTAGCATGTCAGCTGCTCTCCTTACCATCTCCCTTTCTTTCTCCTTCCTTCCCTTTTAAGTCAAAATGTCCCATCACTGTGCTTTAAAGTGGCAACCCATTTTGAACTGATATCCAGCTTCCAGCAATAGCGGGATCATCTTGTAGGCTACCCTCCCATGTTCATGTAAGATAGCCCTACACCCTGGGATCTCACCAAACACACCCTGTTGTAGATACGAGTTTAAAGACAACTAAGTCTTCTGCAGTAAAATCATGAAGGACATGTAATATTTTTACTGTAAAAACAAATCTGCTTGAATCTCCAGTTTGTTGGAAGTGCCAGCAACGGTCACATATTTCTCTGTTAGTACCAGTTCTGCAGAGGTGTTGTATATACAAGAAAATCTCAGAGCTTCCATTTTCCATCAGCGCAAATGCAGAAATCAACAGTAGCCTTTCTGCTAGACATGAGTCTAGCTGGAGTAAAAGTAAAAGCTGCTCTGTGCTATTTGCAAGGCGCAAAAGTCACTTGCTGCACGTCTTACAGCTTTTATGCCATGGTAAACTTTCAAAGTGTCTGAGAGGGATATGACTAGAAATGTTGTCTACGAAAGGGTGCTCTGCCATCTCCCTCATACCCAAACATACTGCTTTCCCTTTCTAGCTGCATGTGATATCAGGAAGTGACATTCTGCAAGGGACAAAGCAGGTTTTCTCTTATTCCTCAGAAGGTGGCTGCTCACTACTCTTTGCAGGTGCAAATTGTGGTTATGAATTTCAATGTTATGACTGCTCAAAGAAGCAGCTAAATGATCACTGTTCTCATCACTCATCACTCCCCACCACATTCCCCATAAATATTTCAACAAATGAATATCTGAGTGCCGCTGCTCAACTTGTGCCAGAAGAATCTCAAAAAGTTCTGAGCAAGTGAGCCTCAGTTGAGGCACTTGAATTATAATTTGACCTCCTGCACAAGATAAATCTCGTCTAGCCCTACGAGGAGTATGTGAACACCATTTGAAACTGCAGTTACGCACATGGGTGCTCTGTCAGTCAGCTGTCAGATGGCCACTACCAGAAAGAGTGCCTATAGAAGGTTTCTTTGAATGTAGTTCTAAAGTACAAAGGAGGAAAGATTGGGAGAAATGTGAGTACAGTGCTGTGGCATCAAATTTCTTATAAAATATTTCTATTCTATATTTTTACAATTATTCCAAATCTTTTGACAAAGCTCTCCTGGAAAAGTCTGCAGATCTCTTCTTGATAGAGTAACAGAAAGTCAAAACGATGTTTGATGGAATCTTGATTACACTCAATATGCTGTTCCTGTAGGCACTGCATAGCCTAGAAAGTGAATTGTTGTAAGCAAAGCTAAGCTAAGTGTCTTGGCTTTATCTGAATTAGATAGCCCAGAGGCATGGCTAGATATATGAAAGAAAAAGGTTAAATCTATCTTGATAGTGTCTGGAAGTACTTATTTTTGCTCTTGTTCTGGGGAAAAAAAAAAAAAAAAAAAAAACCAACCAAAAAACCAAACTAGGAAACTTCTATTTTCTTCTACAGGAAAACAAATCTCTCCTACAAATATATCCCAAAACACACACAGAGAAGAAGGCTTGGATGATAAATGGCTCCCATCATGCTGAACACTGCTCCATAGCTTTGAAAGAAGCCTAGTGGTTTATCAAGGTGTAAGTTGCCTGCCATATTTCCATAGACACTTCTTATGATGAAAGAGCTGAATTATTACCAATATATTAACAAAATCAATTTGTCTAATCTAAGCAATCTCCTGCATAGATAATAAATAATTTATGAAGAGAGTGACAATATCAGTTAACTGGCCAGTAACCACAGGATGGATGAGGTTGAAAGGGACCTCTGGGGGTCATCTGGTCTAACTCTCCTTCTCAAGTGGGGCCACCTATAGCCAGCTACCGAGGACCATGTCCAAATGGCTTTTAAACATCTCCAGCAACGGAGACTCCACAGTCTCCACTGGGCAGACTGTGCCAGTGCTCAGTCATCCTCACATTGAAAAAGGTTTCCTGATGTTCAAAGGGAACCTCCTGTGTTTCAGTTTTTGCCTTTTGCCCATGGTCCTACCACAGGGCATCACTTAAAAGAGCCTGGCTTTGTCCTCTTTAGACCTTCCCTTCAGGTATTTATATACAATAATGAGATTATCAATGTATGATAAAATGAGATTAGATTATTAATGATGAGCTTATGAATGTAATATCTAGTTCAGTAACAATACTTATCTCTAGAGTTTTCCAGACTGGCGAAAGTCTAAGATAATGGTCCATCAAAAGGATGCGAACAATGTAATTGTAAATTCTTATTACTGTGGAAACTAAATAACTGATTGGCTGTTACTGCTCTCATTTTGCAAGATCTGCCAAATTGTGTAGGAAATTTGGAGACATGTTTTTCAAAAGGCTACACAAGCTGCCTGTTCCCCACAGTTTGGGAGAACCCTAATCAGGGAGGCAGAAGGGGCTGCCTAGCTGAAAGGTGAGAATCAGGCAACAGTGCAGAATAAAGCAGATGATGTCAGTGCTGGGAGTTGGTTGGCTTTTTTAATAAGAATAATCATCAGTGCTGGAAGTTTGGGTTGGTTTTTTAATAAGAATAATCAAATTTAGGCTGGTGGGGGCAGTGTTGTTGGACAAGCTTTAGCTGCTGCTGGACCCTGGCTAATACCAGTAGCACGCTCTAAGGGAAAACATGCTGGGTCCAACATCTGAGCCCACTCACAACAGATCTGCATCTCATGGAAAAATTATGATAGTAGGACTGGTGCAAGTTGTGACAGGATGTGAAGTCTGACAGGTCCCTAAAAGTGTATGTATTCCAGGTGGAGCTGGATGTGGGTGGTACAGATAAGAGGGTTACTTGCCAAAGGCAAAGAAGAGAAAGACACCAAAAGGCTTGTAATCAAAAGGTAGAGAGCACTTGTCAGCTGCTTCAAGATACAATCAACATTATCTCAAGCTGTACCTCCAAGATACGAAAAGTCCAGGGCAGATACATTAGTGGAATCAGCATCATGGTAGTCAAGTCAAACACAAGCCACCGCTCGTGGTATTGTAATGAAAGATTTGATGTTATACTGCACTGTTTCCCACTCTTTGTTCCTTATTTTAGTGGATAAGATAGTTCATTTTATAAAGCAGACTTTTCATGCTAATATTATTTGCATATTTCCAATTCCTCATCCTTCCCTATTTGTGTACTATTAAAGATAAATCCCAAACTTGAGCAACAGAATAGATGGGGAAATTTATTGTGGCGTCGTTATTTACACGTGTACAGCGTGGGGACATCTAGAGGCCAAAGCAGTGTCTGGACCTATAGTCAGTACAAATACATCCACTAGTTGTGGAGTATTAGAGCATATTTCGAAAGCAGCTTAGGTAATAAGTACATTGCATGACCTCTAGTGGTGTTAAGCCCAAGGCACTGTCAAAGCCACTCATACCAGTCTGATATGATTGGGGAAATGCCAAGGTTAAAGAGGAACCATCACACGTGCTAGTTCTGTGCTGCTGTACCACACTTTACTGCCGGTGTTACCGCAGCCCAAATTTTGTCCCACTGCCATGATAAGATTGAGAAAAGTTTTTAATTCAGTAGAAATACCAAAGAGGAGAGCAAATGTGTTGCAGTGATGTTTTCATTGGCAATTGATCACATGTGGGCATTAATCTTTCCTGCTATCATGGTTTAATCCATCATAAAAATGGTGAAAGTGGATAAAAATGAGAAAACTCATGTGTTGAGATAAAGACAGTTTAAGACGTAAAGCAAAAGGCACGCACACATGCAGGGCATAACAAGAAATTCATTCACTGATCCTCCTGGGCAGGCAGGTGTTTAGTTGTCCCCAGGAAACCAGGGGGCTTCATCACATGTGTTACTTGGGAAGACAAACACCATCATTCCAAATGTCCCCCCTTCCGTCTTCTTCCTCCAGTTTTATGTGCTGAGCATCATGTCCTGGAATATCCCTTGGGTCAGTTGGGGTCTGCTGTCCCAGCTGTGCCCCCTCCCAAATCCTTGTGCACCTTCAGCTTACTTGCTGGAGCAGAAAGGGCCTTGATTCTGTGTAAGAGCTACTCAGCAGTAATAGAAACATCCCTGTGTCATCAACACTGTTTCCAGCGAAAATCCAAATTATAGCCGTATACCATGAAGGAAATGAACACTACCCCAGCCAAAACCAGCACACCTGCTATTGTCTTCATGTAGACAAAAAACCCAGCAACACCAGTGCAAGAAGGGACATAGTGAGAACTGGGACGTAAAACTGTCAGTCTTCTCTGAAGTGACTTAGAAAGTCAAAGAGGAGTTAACATTTTCTTTTAATATCAGCAAAAGAATAAAGCTCCCTTTCCCTGGGTTTGTGAGTCCTATTCTCTTGAAGAGGTAAAGCTGTCATTGCTGACAGTCCCCTTAGAGGGTCCAAGGTCCCAAAAGCAGGAGAAGGAGGCTAGGAATGACCTGCTGCCTGGGATACTAACTCTGGTAACAGGGAGAAGTAGGACCAGTGCTTCCAGAAAGAAGTTACTGGCAGAGATGATGTGGAAATGGCAACAAACAGGACAACAGAAAGCATTGAGCATGACTATATGATTAGGAAACCAGTCTTTTCCACAGGACTGGTAGCAGATGACCGGTGTTGTCATGGGGAGTTGCTGGTTCAGGCTCTTGGCAGGACAGCCAGCAGGCTGCAGGACACCCTGAGACAGACAAGTTTCCCACCAGTGGAAAGTATTTCAGTTCCCAGCCACAGCTGAGCAATGTGCACAGACATTTTGATCAAGTGCAATTGCTCTTTTATTTTTATTTTTTACATCTATTTGTATTACTTTTACATAATTGATCATTATGTAACATATGCTCTGTTTGGTTTGGTTTTGCCCACAGTCTGGGGTTTGGGACTTTTCGTTAGTGCACTTCCTTTACATTCATGACACCTGGCTGTATTTTTGATGTTTCCTAATTATTTGATTGTCATTTTCTATTCTTTGTAAATAGCTGTGAAATAGAGAGAGGAACTTCAAAGCCAATTATTTTAAAAATAAATAATTTTAAACAAACAATATAAAAAATTGACCACAATCCAGTTTAATCCATGATATTAACATTGTGTTTGCCTTATCTTACAAATGTATTTAAATTGGAGCCTCTTTTTGTATGCCTGAATAAGATTTGTAATGGCTTTCTTTCAGGATATGATCCAGGGTTATTTACTCAGTATATTTATCTAAATAAATACCTCACCTTCATAGTTAACATGAATATAATTTAGCCAGTTGCTTGAAGCTGATTTGCTGTAGCAGGCACTTCCCTAATGTGCATGAGGTGATTTGGTTTAGTTGCTTTCCAGATGTAAGCCCTTTCTGGCATGAAGTATGGTTTCATTTATGCAAAGCACCTATAGCATGAAGAGAACTGCTGGAAATAAACAATGATAAACAGTTCTTCATGAAAAAGTGTGATTCACCTAAAACAGCTTTGGATGGTCAATTTTAAACAGCTGAAGTTTTGATGTCTGTGTGTTGTGTTCACCACTCTTTGTTGACTTTATAATTAACAGAGAAAAACAGACAGTTGAGATAAGTTGGGCTAGCTACTATCCGAAAGTGCTTATCTGAGATGAATTGCCATCCCAAAGCTTTTTTTCTACTGCTTACAAAGAGGTTGCTCTAGGTGACAGAGTTACATATCTAGCTAGCAGACCTCCCATGCTAGGGCTAAGGAAACTTACCCTCAAATCTAGTTTGCTTGATAGCAGTAAACCCTAGTGAGTGCTGTGAACTCAAAAAAAGGGACTTTTTGGTAGTTTGCCTGCACTGAAGATGTGCAGCCACTTACAAAAGTAAAGGAGAGAGAGAGATTTTTCCTTTTCTGATTAAAACCAGAGACAATTAATAGACTGTTCTGCTGAGGACACAGATCCTGCTGAATAGGTCTGAACAGAGTAAAGCAAGAGTCCCAAAGTGAGCCATCATTATGCATTTTGGGTCCATTTTATTTATTTGGCTTTGTCCCGATGCCTCTCTCACCGAAAAATTTTTAAAGAGGTTACTGCAGTTTGAATAACTCCTGAGTTCCTGGAAAGAGAGGGACTGAAATGCATCAAAATAGCACAGGGTTGAATGAGAAGAGACTTCATTTGCCTTAACTCAAAGACATTTCCCATTTTCGTATTGCTCACCAGCCAGCACTGCTCCAGATTCTCATGACATGGCTGTGATTCCCGTCTTTTGACATGTAAGTCAAGATTGATTTGCCTAAACTGTATGTAGGCTGTATGGACTGTACTTACCCCTGCACATCATCACGGATTTCCTTTGGGATTTCACCTTACAGTATTAAAATCTGTATTTCTATCTGTCTGAGCTCAGAGGAAGATTTTTCCACATGTCAGATTTGTCTAATTCATACTTCTTTCTGGTGAACTGGTCTGTTTTGCAAGAGAATATGTCTTTCACTCCACCACAGTTCCTCTCTGTCTGACCATTTTAATTGACTTCTAACATGAACATTTTTGCTCCTTCAGTACAAATTACATTATTTGAAAACCAGTCTTAGCGCAATGAGTCTTCCTAACATGCAAGCAAGCTTTTGAGTTTAAACTCTCATGAAGAATAATTACTTCTTTTATTTTCTTTCCATCTGCTGTCTCTGCAGAATCCCTTGCTATTTTCTGTTATCAACAGTTTAACTAATTGATTCCTCAGAGTCTTACAGTGACAGCAGTATTTCCAAAACCAGGGTATAGAATGTTTATTGCACGTTCTGCTGGAAGACAGAAAGGGAAGAAAAGGCAAAACAAATGGAATCCTGTGTTTGTTCCCTCTAACAGCAAGAGGTTTTTGCAGTTAACACTGAATATTTAAATGAGTAGTTTAGATATGATTCACTGGCTCATTAAGATGCTGATGAAGTTTGATGAAAATCTTGATCTGTGTGGGGATTGTTCAGTTACAATGTAATTCCCTTAAGTTAATGAAGCAGAATCCATCACTGCTGCAGCCCTTGATTCCACCAAGGACCAGGTAGGTGTTGTCTCCTACAATTTTGTTGGAGATCCCGCTTTTCTCACTTTTTGCCTGTCTCTCTGGGAGCACCAGGAAGCTATTGTTCTCACCCACAAGGACAATGTGCATGGCAGGTTGGCACTATAGATAAAGCCACCCTGTAAAATCAAAGCTAAGAGCTTGAAAGAGGACTGTGCCACAATGTAAAATAAGACTTCAGATGATAGACAAATTCTGATGAATTGTGAAATAGCAAATTAACATGTTGCTACCTCCAACTACCTGTTTGTGATGGTCTGCTGTAGCCGAATGAAGAGGACTGTGTCTACCCCAGGCCTCAGCAGTTCCTCTCCCATGCCACAGCAGCAGCCCAAAGTAATGGTGAGGGTTGATACTATGTTAGACACTAAGCAAGGTAAAAAAACAAACAAAACCTATATCCTTTTGCAGTCAAAAAGTTACCTAGGCTCTAAAATTGGTAAGGTAATAAGAGCAAACAAACTTTACTCAGTGAGTTTTTGTCTTTCCTTTTCCTTTTTCTGTGACAGAGCAAAACTTTCTAAGAGCCCACCTTCGGAACAGTGCTCCACTGAGCACCCCAAGTATTAGAGACCTGGATGTACTGGAAACAAATGCTGACAGATTATCTTGTCAACTTTAACGAGGATACGAAAGGAACTGGAGTGCCTCTTTAGAAGAAAACAAGTTGTGTAAACTTAGGGAAGAAAGTAGGGGCTGCTGGGCTATGATGCAGGAAGCCATTAAAGCTCATCCCAATTTTAACTACATGCCTTAAATCTTGCTTAGATCTCACTGAAGTCTGTAGGATTGAGCACGTGCCTATATGCCTTGCTGAATCAGCATTGTAGGTTGTTATCTGAATTGCTGCACTATTAAACATAAACTGCAAAAGATGCACTCCATAAAATTCATTGTCATTACATTGCATTTTCATTTAACATTAAACTGAAGAACCTGTCTGCACCAGCTAGAGGCTCAGGTGGAACATCAGCTTTTCTGGCAAACTGGATGTTGGGCAACACCCTGTTTGTGGCAGCTGTCTTCATATCACCAAATAAGATCTGGGATACAGGCTCTTGTGTAAGATTTATGAACCTGTAATTGCTAAACAAGAATGTGCTTTATAGACAAAAACTTAATTGTGCTCCATTTGAGTAAGTGCACTCACTACACTAGCAGCCCTTAAGCAGATTGTGATCCTCTCAGCCACAGACTTTCTTCCACAGAGATGGCTTGCAGCGAGTTTCAGAATTAATCTGGGGTTTAAATCATACATTATGCTGTCTATTATGCTAATATTAGGATATATGCTTTAATTATACATGATAAAATATATTATAACCTACTTTCAAATGATTCTTTCATTCATTTGGCCAAAAATATTTAATTTATGTATTTTTAAAATTATTGAACTATTTAGATTTTCAGGAGAGAAAAAAACCCCTTCTGAAATGACTTGCAGTTTTGTGTAGTGTCTTTTAAGAATCATTTTAAATAGTGTGCTCTCTGAGTCTCATGTACTGCATAGAACTCTGCTCATCTTTGCCCCAGGCACCAGCAACACCTGAGAAAGGTGTGCGGACATGATGTAACTTCTTACAGAGAAGTTTATTTATAGTGGGAATATGTGGAAGGTCATTTTTGAAAGCAAATGTGAACTATTCAGTTTTACTGTTTCTGCTTTTCCTTGTCATACGGTGTAAGTTCACAGTAACCTGGGACACAGACACACTTATCCATTGTTCCCACTTAAATAATCCCAGTGTTAAAGCTCTAGATCACAGTTGGACTCTATGCTGGGAACAACTACCAAAAAAAGCATTCCATTGCTGACCAACAGTAGTATGGTTCATCAAAGTTACTGGTGAGCAGGGCTAAGTTCTATACGCAAGGAGATGCTGGAAAGCCATATATTGCTTGAAAAACAGGAGGACATTAGTCCAAAATAATCAACAGCAATGCAAAATAGATTCTAATACATTTTATCACAGAATTAGCCATATGATTATGTGTTCTACCTGGTCTCAAGCTCCAGACTAGCTTATGTTGGTGCTCAGTCTGGCAAAACTCTTCAGCACTAGAGAATCTGCTAGAGACATCAAAAAAAAAAGACAAGCGTGATCCCAGAGTGTGTGATGAGTGCTGTGTGAAAATGCTGTTCAATATATTTGTCATCTGCGTCTGCAAAAAGCATGTCTGTATGAGACTCAAATGCGCAGATGTCTAATTGAAATGGTTGGGTTTTACATTCATCAGTTCCCCAACATATTTTACCACGTCTGTACATTTATGCTGTGACATTGTATAGGTGGTTGGAAATTTAAATAAGCAGCTGGAGATAAGTGATGCTTTCTGTAACAGTTCTCTCTTAAATGTGTATCAGAACATAGCCTCAGCGAGTGAACCCAGCAGCAAAGTATCCCTCCCTTCCTTTCTGTTGAATACTATGTAGGGAAATATGCCCCATCCTCAGTAGTGTTCAAGGCCAGGCTGGATGAGGCTTTGAGCAACCTGGTCTAGTAGAACATGGTCCTGCCTGTGGTAGGGTTGTTGGAACGAGATAATCCCTGAGGTCCTTTCCAACCCAAACCTCTCTACAATCATTCTATGATCTGTGATCAATCTGTGAATTGCCACTGTCCAGTGTAATTTTTATCACCTGTAATTCACCATTTGGTATGAGTATAGGTGAATCTAATCTTAACTAGGAATCCTTTTCGAAGCTTCATACCAGCTCTAGGTAAGTTGCCAGGATTTCAAGTTCAGGATTTATAACCATTCCTGATACAAAACATGAAATGAGCTTTCAGAAAATATTTATGTTCTTTTGTTGATTTGATTTTCATGTCTTAGAAGTGATATTTTCAAGACCTTCTCTGTAAAAAAAGGATTGAAAAATTGCTTTAAGCAAGACACCCTTCAGGTTTTGTCACAAATACGTGATTTCAAGAGCTTTAAGAGACATGCACAGAAAACAATGGATCTCATTAAGAAGAATGTTATGAAAGTTTGGCTTTGTGTGTTTTGGCAAGCACTCAACAGAGCAGAGCAAACCTGATTCTGCCCTGGTTTAGAAGTGCAGATGCGCATAAGTGAGCTCTTGCTTCCTTATGCTATCTGTTCAGCACTTGAGCAGACTTCCAGGTACTGATTCTTACTGAGAACATCTCCTTCCCTGTGCCT
>JBCJKH010021674.1:0-13527 GCA_039877255.1 Loriculus beryllinus
GCCCCATGCTACGGGCACAAGCATCAAGCACTGGGTGAGTCAAGAAAACGTTACGTCTTCATCATGGCAGAACATGCCCAGGTCCAACACTCTCCAGTACATCCCAGTTAACCATCATCACCCTTCTGGTTCTTACACACACACACACACACACACACATATATGCAAACAAATATCATTCCCTTAGTCTATGGACTATCCCTATGAAAATCTGTTGAGTTCATTTAGTCCATGACTTTGGGCTCCATCTGTCACAACAGTTCTTTCAGGGCAGGAAGAAATGGTGTGTGGCGCTGGGCAGTTGTATGCTGAAGCCAATTCTGGTTCTATCACTGCTGCCCTTGTCCGGATTCATCACAGTTTCACTCTTCATTAATCTGTGTGACTTTCACCAATACGGCATTATAGCCAGCATAGAGTGATGGTACACACTGCTGTACAGCAAGTAACATCATTCAGTTTAATTCATTGGCTATTCTCATCCCAATTTAAATCCCTTGAGGTACACAGGGAGGACTTCCCCATCCTCCTGTATTACCCCCAGGTACACCCTTGAGCAGGTTTGCCCTTGCCCGAGGCAGGAATAACCCAGACTGTTTTCCACAGCAGACTCTTTGCATGCACCACAGGAACTTTATCCCCTCCTACATGAAAGCTTTGACTGATCCCCTAGTGCTGACCAACCAGGTGCATTTTGGTAAATGTGGACCCCAATGTCTGAAGGTCCCAGCACTGACGGCTCTTCAACAGCCCACTGTACCACTCCACTTTCCCAGAGGCTGGTGCATGGTAGGGGATGTGATAAAACAAAACACTTGGCTAACTGCTGCATAAGCAATTGGCGTCAGGCTGGCAAAAGATCATCTGTGAGAAGGGAATGGCAGAGTGACTGGCTTAATTCCGGGGGGTTGTTTGGTTTTTGGGGTTCTTTTTGTTTTCATCTGGCCTGTTTATGCTTTTTTTCTCTTTCCCTTTTTTCCTGCCTTGTGCACCTCCATCTCTTTTCCTCACTCCTGCTACCTCAGCTGTCCTGGGATGACAAGCAGAAGTTATCTGCTGCAACAAACTCTCCATCCCACGAAACCAAATCTGGAATAAAGCTTTGGTTGAGCTGACCCTGGAGGAGAGCACATGCAGAGTCCATGCAGGGGTGGCCTCTAGGGAGAGCAGCTCCAGCAGGACACAACTCCCACATCCTCTCCCGAATTGCCTATGCCTCTACCTTGTAGTGCTTAGATGGGGTAAATCCATTCAGCCGCAGCCTCCCTGCTGGCACGTTTTGATTGTAATAAGCCCCCAGCAGGCAGTGCTTGCCTTCACATTTGCAAGGGGCCGTTGTGCCCGCAGTGGAGAGCACAGGTTTCCACAGTCCGTGTGGCCCAAAGCAACAGCTTTGGTCTCAAGGGAGGGCTGGCAGCAGGGCAGGACACACAGCACTCGGGTGGGCACCCAACCCCACAGCTGCCAGCCCAGGTTCGCTCATGGCAGGCCCGGGGCAGCTCACACCCGATGTGTACACTGGGTACAGGCTTGACTGCCTGGGCGCAGGAGGCACAGGACTTGTACATGTGCCCATGGCGCTGTGCTGTGGCTATCCCCATCTCTGCACCACTGGGGTTTGTACCCCTTGCATGGACGGGAGATGCTCAGCACCCATCTGCGTCTGATGGGACCTGTGCAAGTGTTGTGCATGTATGAAGTCTCCTGCCTCTGGGTACAAGCTTCTCTGCTCACTGTGGGACACCTACAGGAAGACTGAATGGGTGGTGTACCTGTATATATGTATGTACAATCATAGGATCATAGAATGGTTTGGGTAGGGACCTTCAAAGGTCATCTGGTTCCAAGCCCCTGCAATGAGCAAGGACATCTTCAAATAGATCGGATTGTCCAGAACCACATCCAGCCTGGTCTTAAATGTCTTCAGGGATGGTGCATCTACCACCTCTCAGGGCAGCCTGTGCCTGTATTTTACCACACTCACTGTAAAGAACTTCTTCTTCACACCCAGCCTGAATCTCCCCTCTTAGTCTAAAACCATCACCCTCTGTCCTATCACAACGGGCCCCGCTAAAAGTCTATACCCATCTTTCTTATAGTCCCCTTTTAAGAACTGCAAGGCTGCCATAGGTCTGCCCGGAATCTTCTCTTCTCCAGGCTGAACACCACCAACTTTCTCAGTACACATGTGCACATATATCTGTATCTATATATATATACACATATGTGCAACAGCAGGCTAAACCTGCTATGTAGCTCAATGCCCTCAGTCTCGCTGAAGAGCTATCCCTTCTGCACAGGGTGAGGGTTTGGGAGAAAACTGGAACCTGGTGGCAGAGGTGAGGATGCAAAGGTGGAAGGTGACCACTGGAAGTTGTTCAGCATGGGCTACACAGGCATCACGGAAGCCTGTGCTAGGCTAATGGCTCTTGTGGAGAGCAGCCACTTCATCTCTTCTGAGCCTTTTGCCTCCAGCTTCTGTTTTCTATGGCCAGTTCACATTTGGAGCTGGGCTCGTGGTCCTTGACAGCTGAGACCAGTGGCCTAGGCTGGCTTCAGAGACTGCAGAAACAAGATAATCACAGCTGAGCAAAAGCAGCAGCTGCCCCATCTGTCCTGGTTTGCTTTGTCCAAGTGCTCTGCCAATAGTGTTTGGAGTTTTTCTTTGTGTCTTTCTCTCCCTTATCTCTGAAGAATTACTCTTGTGCCATTGTAGTCACCCTGAACATCCTCGTTATTTTCTTGTGAAGAAGAGCACAAAGGACTCCAGGTTCCTGTCAGTCCCAACCATATCTGCTGAAAGCAGCTGCCCAGGCCGTTGGTGCTTCACAAAGGCTCTGCTGTCCAGATGTGTGTTTCCTCCAGTGCTTTAAAAGGGGAGTGTTGCACCAGGCTTGTTCTGTATTTTGGGCTTTCAGGAGGAACATGGATCTTGTGCATCAGCTCCTTATTTTTGACATCACAGCCTGTTGTTACATGGTGTGCCCTGCTGGTATTGGTGCACCCTAGAGGGGTGTCTACCCTCCTGCTGAGGACGTCACCCCAAGTCCCAGCTCTGTTGCTGCTCCCTGTCCATGTACCCTTGGCCAGTCTGAGTCCTCGCCACCAGGATGAACAGCCACCTCCTGCAGCATGCAGCCTCCTGACCCACAGCAGCGGCTGCAGGGCTCATGGTGGTGCAGTGGTGTGGTGCACTGACACCTGCACATCGCTTGAGGGGCTTCGGGACCACTCCGGGCACCTGCAGCACCGGCCCCAGCGAGGGACCACAGTGCAGAAGCCGCCTGTGTCGCTCCCGGAGAGGGTGAGTCACTGCAGTCAGGCTTGTTTTACCCCTCTGGAGCTCAGCCCGGTTCTGTGGCTCCTAAAAATAAATGTATCAGTAGGGCAGGCTCCTCGGGACATCTCCTAGCTGGGACCAAGGTTACTGAGGGTGCTGTGTCTGCTGACCAACCACCCAGTGCTGGTGGCCCTAGTGCTGCTCTCAGCACCTCTGGAGCAGAGGTTGCAGCCCCGTGCATGTAGCCCTTGTGAATCAGAGATGTCGTGTGTCCATAGCAAACTAACCCGTGTCTACCGGCACATGGTGATCCCTGCCAGACCCTCCGCTCCCAGGAAGATAAGCCAGGTATCTGATCCAGTGCAAGACAAGCAAACCAACCAACCAAGCAAGCCCAGCCGCCAGGACCCTAATCCACCTCCAGAAATACCCCCGGCCGTGAGAGGACAGGCTGGGGGTGCTGGCTGCTGCTTCGCTTGAGCGCATGAAAAAGCACAAAAGGAGGCAAAGCTGGGGGGGTGCGGGTGCTTCTGGGCTCCCCCCGGCAGGAGGTGAGGGTGAGCAGCCCCAAGGGGAAAGCAGAGCCGTGCCTTGGCATTGGGGATTCACTGCACGGGGGTTTGCCAAGGCCACCCGCTGTCCCTGCCAGCGCTTGTCCTTGTCCTTGTCCTTGTCCTTGTCCTTGGTGCGCGCCTCCTCCAGCACTGCTTACGTTGGCGTTTCCCTATCAGGTTGGGAAAAGATAAACGCAAACACATCTCTGTGCCGAGCAGCCTTCTGCAGTTTGCTCGTCTTTATTGGGATTTAGGACTGATGCAGGCATCATGTGTTAGCAGAAACAGCCAAATGGGTTTCTAGAGTTCAGGCTGCTTGGGGGCAGGGGCCATCCATCTCCGTAATCCTGATGGAATACTGAACCAGGAAGCCCCGAGGCTGAGTGATGCTACAGGTGAGCACAGGTGGGAGGAAACTGCTCACAAGTGGGTGTGAAAACTGCGTGCACAAAAGAAGCTGACCCGGTTGTCCGTGTCCCCCAGCACCCGGCTGGGGACCCAGACCCAGGTTCGAGGGAAGGGAGCTCAGGGAGGAGCAGCCGGTGCAGCCACTGCCTCCAAAGAGCAATCTGAGCACAACCGCAAGCCAACTCCTCCCCTGTTTTCACCCTCTTTCAATACCTCTGCAAAACTGAAATCAGCCAGGAACTGCAGCAGGCTTATTGTGGTGAGCCGTTTCATTCTGGCGCAAGGAAAGCAGCCTTTCCAGCAGTGCCTGCCCTTCGTTGCATCAGCACTTGCTGCTCCCTGCTGCTGAGCTGTAACCACTTGCCTTCGGGGCAGAAGTGACTCTTGTCTCAGTGCTCACATAGCAGCCGCAGCACCGCGGCTATCGGGGCCCCCAGAGCAGAGGTGAGGGTCCCATTCCCTGTGTCCCCTGCACCCCGCTGCTCCCCACGGCGAGCAGCAGCATGCCTCCTGGGGGTCCAGCTTTGCCATGCTGCCAGTCAAAGAGGCCCCAGCCCACGTTCACCGGGGCTGGCATGGCCTGCACTGCCCAAAGCAGCATAGCCCCGAGGAGGAAAAACACATCAACAGCCCAAGGAGCTTGTCCTCTGCACACAAACCAGGCTGTGCAACAAGGGCTTTTCCAGCCCGACAATGCAGGTCTTTATGCCTGGGACCTGCCAGCCTTTGCTCCTTTAGCTGGCATGGCTGCCTGGCTGTGTGTTTGGCACAGCACATCGCCAATACATACAGTGCTTCCTTGATCTGGAGTTTTTCTCCAAATGCCTTCTTGTATTTGGAGACCATAGAGCAGCCTTCCAGTACCTAAGGAAAACTTAGGTACTTTCCTGCCAGCCCAGAGGCAAACTGGAGAGGGACATTTTTGTAAGGGCATATAGTAACAGGACAAGGGGGAATGGCTTTAAGCTAAAGAGAGTAGATTCAGATTAGATATAAGGAAGAAATTCATCACTAGGAGGGTGGTGAGGCACTGGCACATGTGGCCCAGAGAAGCTGTGGCTGCCCCATCCCTGGCAGTGTTCAAGGCCAGGTTGGATGGGGCTTGGAGCAATCTGGTCTAATGGAAAGGGTCCCTGCCCATGCAAGGGGGTTGGAACTGGATAAATTTTAAGGTCCCTTCCAACCCTGACTAATCTGTGATTCTGTGACTTAGCTGACCATACAGCTCAGTGCACCCCAATAACACATCTGGCCATGCCACGGGCTGCTTTGCACAACAGCCCTCTCCAGCACAGGAGCTCTGGGTCTGCACCCACCAAAGCACATGCATGGGCCGCTGAATGCTGGTTCTCTACACTTGCCAGAAAATGTTAGGGCAAAGAGAACATCCCTTGGCATCAGACAGCTCTGTCAGGAGAGCTCATGTCTTTTATTAGACTGTCAGACACAGGCAGGAGAAAAGAGCTGGCAAGTTTTGAGGCACACGGTGTCTGGTTTATTCTGAGTGTACTGTTTGGCCTAATAAAAGACATGGCCCCTCCTTGCAAATTTTGGAGGGGAAACACCACTGTGAGTCAAAAATGAGTAAAATCCCACTTGTCCATGCCCTCCCCACAGCATCCTGGAGGGGAGGCAGCAGAGAAGGGCACTGGCTGTTCTCCGAGCCTGCTTTTGTTCTGAGGGCTCTCAACAGCAACCGGGGTTTATTTTTGTCCATGATGATGACTTTGGTCCTGCTCTGAACTAAGCAGTGTTAAGCCTGAACAACTGTGGTGTTCTCACCCAAGACTGCAGCATTTTGTTCTCATTGAGTCATATCACTGTCAAGCAGATACTGTTGTTCGAAGACATGCAGGTAATATTTGCTGGCTACCGTTAGGCAGTAAGATGTATTGCTAAGTTGACAGCTTCTATAAGCAGAGGTATTGGGCTGGGGGTGGGACACACTGAAGGCTGTGGGGAGCATTTTCACTTCACTTATTCCTTGCACACACAGACCATGGGCTGCAGCCTGTCCCTTTGTGCCAGGCTCACGTGGTTCCTTTGCGGCCGCAGAGGCTGGCGTGCACCACTTTCAGCTCTCCTTCCCTTCCATCCCCACTGGAAATCTGCAGAGCCCATTCCTTTTCTCACACAGCTTTCCAGGTTCTCCGCCTGTGGTTGGGCAGCACTGGGTCTCCAACCCTAACTATTCTATGATTCTATAATGTATATCATATTCTATCTATATATCAGTGCCTGATGGTTCACACAGGTAAAACAAACTTCTTCACAATTTATGTATAGATATGTGTGTATGTGTGTGTGTGTGTGTGTATGAAGGCACACATCAGCACATGCACATCATTCTACACACCACCCAAGCACTTGCTCTGACCTACAGCAAACAAAAAACCATGTAAAGAGCTGGTTAAAAGGGTCAATCTCTGTGTTCGACCCTGCACTATAAGTGTTCCTCTCAGAAATTTCACCAAGCATGTTTTCCTCATCATTGCTACAGAAAACAGGATGAAAATGCTCAGATTTCAGTTTGTGTGGAACCTCTGCACGGTGGTTTGGCTTTCAAAGCATCTAGGAAGGCCCTTTGTGCTGGACACATACCTTCATCACCCAGACTTTGTTGGGGAAATGAGTTTGGGTGATTAAGATTTTGAGTTAGCTAAGCATTTGTCATGGTAGTTAGTGCTTTACTCAAATGAACAGGCATTTCCGCCCTCCAGCAAAATAGCTTTGGATCAGGACCATATTTACTAGAGTCTAATCTTCCAGTACCCATTGCAGCGGAAGTGCAGTCAAATGTTGTCTTCTAAAAGAAACACATTTGTCACTTCAATGTATTTTCAATGCATGACGTTAATCTTTCCCATTGTTCACAGGAGAACTATTAGGTAAATGACTGCTAATTAAAATAATTTCCTAGACAAAGAAGTGTGTTACATTTCTCTTGCTCAGGTGAGGCTCAAGAATGATATAAAGTGGAACCTGAAGCACAGAAGGAGGGAGAAAAGCCTGTTGGGAGAGGCAGCCCAGAGGCAGACGATGATGAGCAGAGACTAGAGCAGCAAACCCCTCAAGCTGAGGGAGGACACTACAAGGAGCTCCATAGTGTCCCTACACAACTGCAAGGGAAAATCGCACCCACTTTGGGCTGAAATCTGTCTCCACATCACCACAAGCCCACACAGCCCATGGGGATGTCACACACAGTGCCCCAGCCCCACTTCCCTGAATTCATGGGTTTCCCTGGAGGAAGGCTGGGGAAAGCATCCAGACCTTGTTCCTGCTTTTTGACCACCTGCTAAAGGAGCTACTGTGTTTTTGGGAAGATAGGAAAACACATGTATTCGGTGTCTTTTTTACACCAGGGAATAGGTTCCCATTTGCTAGCTGGCCACAGCCCTTCTGGAGCTCACTAGTGCCTCTGGGCACACCTGGAACTGATTTCTGATGAGCAGTTGTATGCAAATACTGAAATAAAGATAGAGGCTTTTGCTGCACTCCTGTATGCTTGCTGGGAAACTCTGAGATGAAGCAGGTCATCACCGGAATTTTTCCAGCAGCGCTTTCGGCACTTTCATGACATGAAAGGGATGCGAAAGAAGGACACTTGAGCAAAGTGCATCAGTCTGTGTCATCTTTCCAGCTCAAATTCCCCAAATGGAATAATTTAAGACTTTTTCACATAGCTTGATGACTGCAGAAGTGGCTGCATATCAGCTTAGCAGAAGGTTGTGGATATTCTCACAAAACACATATATATACAATGGGACGGACCATACTCAGGTCACACTTACCTCTAGAAGAATAAACGCTTGGTTTGCAGGGTGTTTTGACACAAAATAAGGAACAAGCACTAAAGGAAAATGTAATACAAGGATCAGCAACCTACAGGAAAAAGGAAAAGCAGGAAAGATCAGTAATGTGACATCCAGAAAACATGTTCTGACTAAAGACTGCAGAACAGCTGCTGCAGCATCTGCATTTGCACACCACAGATTAGAATGAAAAACCCTGTGCTATCATCTGCTCCCAGTTACTGGAGCACGGCCTTGCCCTTTCCTCTGTGCTTGGGTCAGGCTGCAGCGATTGCGTGACATGGCTTTTGACAGCAGGATGAAGGTTTAGCTGGCACAACCCACCCTGACCTCCTTGGCACCAGGCACTACCAATGAGGGGCTGATGGTTGATGGGCACTAACTGCAAGTCCCCCCCAGGTGATGGCTCTGAACAGCACTGGTGATGCCCAAGGGCAGAAACATGAAAGTCTAAGGAGGGGCAAATTCCCAGCAGGATCTTTCTGTCTCCTCACAGTTCTCTAGGACCAGCATCAATCTATTTTCTCTGCAGCTACACAAAAGCAGTTTTATTAGTAATGTACTAGCTGGCTCATCTGTTCTGCTGTTACCTGCTTGCCTGTGGTGCCTCACGGCAGGAGATGCCAGAAGGGCTGCTGCATCCTGAGCCCTGCAGAGGCTTTTAATGCAGCATCTCACCTTACTGAAGGCCAGAAGGCGTGAGCTATTTATTCACTGATTTGTCATATACAGTCATACGTGGAAAGCAAGATCTCAGCCAGGTTCAGGACTGGGTATACAAACACCCCTCAGCAGCAGCTCATGGTCCAAAGGTACTAGTCTAAGCAGACCAGCCAGACAAAGCATTAGGGACAGTGAAGTTCTGGGAGGGTTTGTCTCCAGTTTGCAGCTTAGAAGTTTATTTCATTCCCTGCAGAGAACACAGGAAACATTTAACAAGGCTGGGATTTGAATTCATGTTGCTTGACCCCTGCTCTAAGACCAGCATGAAATCTAAAGGGATAATGAATACAGAATTGAAACCAGCCTAGCTTTGCCTAGTGCTGTTACACGCCACAGCACACCTCTGGGTGCCAGCATCGGGTGCTGGGTGACACCGCGGCAGGAGAGTGATGGCAAAGCAATAAATCTCTTGAGACATAAATTACCATTCACAGTCATAAAATGAAAAGAATCAGCCATAAAATAAAGAGCTCTTACTTATGATGGATGTGGCTCAAGCAGAGCTTTCTGCTGCCTGCAAATCAGAGCATATGGGTACTTTAAAAGAGTCCTCCAGCTGGTTGTGTAAAGATCCCATTGAGGGTAACTACAGGACTCTTTCTAAAGGAGAATTTGCCTAGTATTATATTTGGCCCCTGTTGCTCAGCAGGCATGGACAACAGCTACTTGTCGCCTGCATTGGTGACATCACCCACTGCTGTGTCACAGTCGCCTCTGCTGTGGATCATCTAGTCCAACCCCCTTGTCAAGGCAGGACCCCTTGCCAAGGCAGGGATGCTGCCTTGGGATGCTTGTTGAGATGTCTGGCTGCAGTATCAACCACAGCCAGTGAGAGTGCCCAGAGCAGCTTTACTCATCTTGATCCTATGTGCAGAGTAGCCCAGAGCCTCCATACACCAAAGTTTTATACTTCTCCTCCAGTGTTTCCAAGGTTGGCTGCACACAGGCCTCTGTTGCGGCTGCAGGACGAGGGCTCTCCTAGAGATGCTTGCAGTCACCAGGGGACTTTGCTCTGCTGTACTGAGGGCAACAGCTTTGCCAATAGCCTTTCCTGCATGCCAAGCTGTAAACAGCTCTTTGTAGTAAGATAGGATTTTACTTCAGGCTGTTGATAACTGATGGAATAAGCAAAATTATTGGAACATCTACATTGAATGATTTTTCTACCCAAACTGAGTAAGAATCTGCAGTTATGAGGCTTCAAAACAAATCACTTACACGGTTTACACAGCAGCTGGTACTGAGTGTGTTGCTAGACCAGCCCCTAGCCAAGCAAGGTGTCTCTCTCACTGCAGTTTTGGTTTGGCATCTGGGGAGAAATGGTTTTGTGCTATAGATTTCAAGCCTGGTGGGACTTGATGTGTAGTTTTTTCCTCTCTGTCATCTGGTCTGTCAGATGCTGGAACCCATGGAGGACTCCAGCTTGGGTTTTGCACAGTGCTAATTTCACCCCTGCAATCCCACCCTTGTCTGTTTTCCTCCCCCTCACTGACAGAGGAGGCAAAGGTATTGTGTCTGTCCTTCCTCACTCCTGCAGCTCCTGCCCAACCAGTGACAACTTCAAGGGAAGGCCTTGGGCAGCTTTTCTTCGTTAGTTCTGGTCCCAGCTGTGGTGAGCCAGGCACAGAGCCCAGCTGCCATCTGCGGCTCCTGCTGCCGGGCTGGGAGCTGCCTCCCATCTGCAGGGCCCACGGGGCTGGGGTTCACAGCCTCAGCAGCGAGGTGGGATGGAGCTGGACCAGAATTGCCTCTTCCTTCATGTGATGGCATGTTTAGCCAAAACCAGGACGCAGAGGGTAGCTGCAGGGGATGCCTGAAACCCCTCGTCTCTGCTTCCTTGCAGGGAGGACAAGGTCTGCCACTGTGTGGACTGAAGGCCAGGCTAAGCACAGCCCTGTGCTGCGTGAATGAAATGCACCAAGACAGATCACAAGGTTCCTCTTTGCAGGGCACCAGGGCTTTAAAAATTCATCCTGTTTCTCTCATTGCGTATTCAGTACCTCTGTACGCAATAGCTGCGTTCAACGCAGCCTAAAACATCTTTACAAGGTGTGGGAGCTGTCAGTTTAATCTAGTTAAAAATAAAAGGACTAAAAATGGCATTTTTGAAGCAGCTGCAGCAGAATGTACAACACATCATCAGCTTTGCATCAACACTGCCAGTGCTAGTACCACTCTTGCCTTGGTAGTGACTCTGTGCAGTGAGCAGCATGCCCACATTGACTGTTCAATAGCCCTCTAGTTCTCAGAGGCAATGGATCATCCATGGCATCAGAGACTTCTAAAATTGGTTCAGACTATTAAAGGAAGGGCAGAGGCAGAGAGAGGAATGAAGAAGTGACAAGCTGGTGACATGTTCATTCAGCTCCTCTTTCTCTACAAATGAGGAAGTGTGTAATGAACTCAACAGGGACTGCAGAAAAAAAGGCATCTAGAGACCATTAATAACGAATCGCCCAAGAAAGGAGTGTTCAGCAGTGAACTTTCTGGAGAATGAGTATCTCCTGTTGATACTGGGTTATCCCTAATGCAGACCATACAGGAGTTGTGTTCCAGTGATGACCTCTACCCCAAAGACTTGGCAAACTCTTGCAAGGAAAATCAGATGGGGCTGGGGAGATGTGCACATTGCTCGCAGAAAAAGTGCTAGCATCCTGGGGGAAGCACACCCACAGTGTCAGATTCCTGCTGACTTTGGCTCACTGTGCCCAGGAAATGGCTGCTCCTCAAGAGTTGGGCACTTGGGAGGAAGAGAAGAGACATTTTATTCCTGCCCAGTGACTTACAAGCATTTGATCTCTCTCTGGCCTCAAAATGACACTCATGCTGAAAACAGGCAAACCATGACAGGCAGCAGTTTGCAGAAATGATAAGTTTCCCTGTTATATTAAACCCACTGCTGTCTCCTCGCCTCTTGCTTGTCTCTGACGTGCAGCATATACCACTTGGGCTGCTCTAGGTCTGGAGGTAGGACCTCCTGCAACAAGCTCTGTCCACCCCTTCCTTCCCACCGGCCTCTTGCTCACCCTCCCCAAGCACTCCTGCCCACTGCCTCCCTCTCAGCAGTTACTTACCAAAGTGCAAACAAGCTGAGTTGCCAAATGAGAGTGAATAGAAGTTAACACTAGAATATTTTCTAGCCCTTAAGGCTCTGATCCTGTGGTTTGTACTTACATGAAGGCACCAGGAGCAGTCATGTATTTGGGGGCTGTGGGATGGGGCCCTGAGAGTGCTGTGCACCCCTTTCTTTGCTGTGCAGAGGCACAAACTCCCTTCCAACACAAATTATTCTATGATTCTATGATAAAAAGGCACTTAGCAATTGGCCAGCCATAGTGTGCCAAGGCTCAGCCTTGCAAAGAAAGAACATAACTAAATGATCTCAAACAGGAGTCAGGCTGCACAGGGTGTTTTGGAAGACGGAAGTGATGATTGAGAGGCTTATAAAACTAGACTATAGGGTATATTAAAGTATAGGGTACATATTCATATGAGTATAAAATTAAAGGGTAAAGATGAAGAGGTGGCAGGGCAGAGCTCTGTCTGTGCGTGTGATAGGGTGCACCTGCATACTCACTCTTGTTCCTTTTTGTCTCATCATTTATTCATCACAAAGTGCTCTTCAGCATCTCTCTCTTCAGTTTGGGGGAATTATTTTACGGCACCTTCAAACCACTTAAGTAATGCTCATTTCCAGCTGAAAGGTGGTGAGGAGCTAGAGGTGGATGTAGTGCTGTGCACCAAGTGCACTGACCTACTGGGAGGGGGGGGTGGACACTCTTGGGTGGAGAAAGTATCTTCTTCACACTTTGCCCTTATGTCTCCCTGTGCTGATCCCTCAGAGCACCATCTCCACCAGTGGCGGATGTACCTGTATAGAAGTACATCCCCACTGACCACTGCCTGCACCACTGTGCCTGCAAACTGGCCTGCTGCCCATGTGGTTTTGGCTCTGCAGTAGGACCATGCTCCAGCATCTGGCATATGGGTTTGCAGCCACACATCAGTGCCCTAGGATGGGGACCCTGTGCAGAGGACATCCAACATAGCTGGCAGAGCCTTTATGGCATCCTGTCATCCTGATCATCATTCCTCCCTTTGCATAAACTCACATGTGTGGGGGCCTTGCAAGCAATGCACCCCCTTGCCTGGGGTCTGATTTATTAACTGGCAATTCCAACAAGGAGGTGCTCCTTTTCCCTGCCCTGTCCCAGTCCCCTCTGCCACAGGGTGCTGGTCAGTGCTATGTGCCCTCTCCTTCTCGCTTTCTTCACATGGCTCCAAGGAGAACCCCCCCTACCCCCACAGGAAAACCCTGGTCTTACTGACATAGAAGGGCAAACACCCCATGTGTGAATGTTTTCCTTCACTTTCCCTGTTTCTGAGGAGGCATTGTACTTCATCACCATCAGTGAAATCCTGCAGCAGTGCTGGCTTTCCGTCTGCAGTGGCCCCGAGAAGCAGCCTGGTGGCACAAACACACCCCTGCAAAAATGTCCAGCAGGACATCTGTCCAGCAGACATAGGTCTGGGGCTCCCAACGGAAGAAGGATGTGGAGCTGTTGGAGAGAGTCCAGAGCAGGGTCATGAAGATGATCAGAAGGCTGGAGCATCTCTCCTGTGAAGAGAGAGGCTGAGAGAGTCGGGGTTGTTCAGCCTGGAGAAGAGAAGGTTCAGGGGAGATCTTACTTTTCATAAGGGCATGTAGGGATAGGACATAAGGGAATGGCTTTAAACTGGAAGAGGA
>JBCJKH010021676.1:0-13469 GCA_039877255.1 Loriculus beryllinus
GTGGTGAGGCACTGGAATGGGTTGCCCAAGGAAATTGTGAATGCTCCATCCCTGGCAGTGTTCAAGGCCAGGTTGGATGTAGCCTTGGGTGCCGTCCCTGCCCATGGCAGGGGGGATTGGAACTTGATGAGCTTAAGGTCCTTTCTAACCCTAACTATTCTATGATTCTATGATTTAATGTAAATAATACGGCTATTTTATGCCTGGACAACTGCTTCCTGAATGTGCAGGTGCAGGGCATATTTTCAAGCTCTTCTTCATGACAATAAGACTTTCACAGGGGGTACTGAAGGTTATAGCTACACAGAAGAAATATGACTCCAGAGGATGAGAATTTAGAGCTATCATCAGGGGAGTTGTCAACAACACTGACAGTAAAGCTTAGTTCTGGTATATTTAAACTTCGATCATTCCAATTTCTTCCATGCCCATTAACAAAAAGTCAAGTGTATTGCAGAGAGCTGAATGAGTAGCATGGTGGTAGACATGGTACAGTCACAATCAGGAAAGGGCCTTTTCCCAGCATAATGAAATATGGTTTCCACTCTGCACTCCCAAAATATCCTGTGCTCATTTCAGATTCCTCAGTGAAACTACACGGAAGTTAAAAATATTATTGCTGAGTTAGGACAAGCAGCTTTACCAGCGGGACAGTGTGTTTTGGTGGTCTACACCATAATGCTCTGAAAGTCCTCTTGAAGACTTCAAGGAATAAAATCCATGCAGAAAGACTTGAGCAGCAGTCCTCTTTTCCACCATGTAAAACATTTCACAGCTTGTCTCATTATAGCATTTGTAAAAACACTGTCTGAGAGCAGTGGTGCATAAATGAATTATTTAAGTTTTGCAGCAAATCACCCTGATCTTGTGTGCAGCTTCTTAATGTACTCTAAGTGAGCTCTGGGAGGCAAATCATAGCAGACAAGGGGTGTAATGTAAACCAAGTTTTATTAGCCACGAAAAGCCACACTACAACATTTATTAAGTATCAAAGACAGTGCATTTAAGTAAGTTTGATTTGGCAAATAATAGCCAACATGGTGCCTATCTTCCCTAGTTCCAAAGGCTTTTTTAATTTATTTTTTAAACCCAAACAAAAACATCAAACCCCAAAATAGCTGTTTATTTCCTTGTCGGCTCTGCTAACATAACAGGTCCTCTCTATTTTGCAAATAGCGACTTTCAACAAATTACCATGTGTCACAAACAGTCTGCAGCTCTCTAGCCTTAATACTTAGCAGAAAAGTAAAAGTGCATTAGTATGTTATCATCCACTCTTTATCAGTGCAGGCTCTGTGGTCCCTGCTGCCCTTAGCAGCCTGGGAAACAAACACGGCTCAGCGCTCCCTGCCTTGCCCTCAGTAAACAGGCCCCAAACACCCTCCTAATGTTTTCCTTTTTTAGGCAGCTGCCTCTTGTACTGCTAACACGGAGCAGACCTTCAAACCCAAAACTATTTCTGCCAGAGCTCCATATTCAATATGGTCTGAAATCTAAAAGGCGGTGTAACAAAGTCTTCTTCCATACCCCTGCCCTTTTCTTACCTCATTAATTGAATCTCAAGAAAAAACTAAGTACTACCTCACATGCCATACATTTAAAACACAAATCATCTTTTGTCTTTGCCAAGGAGATAAGTCCAAGTCCAGACAGACAATAACAATAAAAAGAAATTAAATATACCAAAGTATTCAATGGGCAGACACTCACTGATAAATATTTAATGCTCTGATAGCACAATTTGGGTATTTGTAAAATGCAGCTGGTTTTCCTTTGTGTGAGCATCTCCCTTGCTCTCTCTAGCTTTGGACTGCTATAAGAAAGAGTAAACTGGGAACTTCTCCATGTGCCCTGAATGCTGAACTAAGAGGTAGTGCTTAAAACTATCCAAAGCCACACAGCCTTGTAGAAATGTAGTCTAAGTCCCTCATCTGTCCCATCACAGTGCACCAGGACTCCTCCATTGTGTGGGATATGACGCTGGTCCAAAAACCACCACACAAGGCACCCAAACAAGCAAAGATTGGTCTTTGCTGCTTTGAAGATTTATAGAAGCATCCTACTACTACTCACACTCCAGACCACTGAATCCTGGTTCCCCTTCCCAGAACTCGCTTTATTTTCTTCATGATGCTAAGAAAGCAGACAGCTGAAAATCTGGTGCATGAGGCATGAAGGAAAACCTAGCAGTTTTAGACACAGAGCCTCAGTTAGCCCAGAGCCAACGCAGAGACTGTATGAATCTTCTAGATGGTGACAAGCAGAGCCTCCTCTAAGGTGCACAGAAATCTGTTGGTGCAAATAAAAGGCTTTTCTCATGTTGGTTTAGCTGAGCATCTCTCACTGAGCAATCTGTGTGCTCCAGAAATGACCATTATTTGCCATCCCAGCTCACTCTGCCCTCACTAGGGTTTAGCAGCAGAAACAACCATGTTGGTTCTTTGACCAGAAGTGGTAGATTGAGCCTGAAATTCTGTCACAATTCTTTTTGCTATAATTGTTTTTTCTTTTTCCTTCTCTTTCCTTCTCATACTAGAAAAATCCATTACACGACTCTCTTTTTGTGAAGGCCTTCCTATGAGCAGCTGCATAAACAGGACAACCAGATTTTAAACTGAGGAAAGCAATGAACTTTTTTCTAACTGGAAACCTTCGACCACTTTTTGCCTTAGGTATTTACATTTTCCAAAGCAAATTTCTTTACCCTTTTTCACTGACTTGCCTTTTTTCTTTTCACCTTGCCTTTAAAAAATAAAAAAGACCCAGCTGTGAAACAAGATAACTCTTTTTTTCTCAGAAAATATGAACAATTTCTGTGTGATTTTTGAATTGAAATGGAATGGGAGATTCTAGACAAAGACTTAATAAAATCATGTAGAACAGAGTAAAAGTAGCAGATAAGTAGGCCTTTGCTGCTGCAGCAGCATGCAACAGATGTTTCAGAGGAATGAGCAAGTTTCATTTACAGTCCAGATGCGTAATATATACAGAGTGAGCAATGGGAACTCAAAGGAAAAACGATGCCACTTATAGCCGTCCATGAAGAGATTATTTTCCTACAGAAAGGAGCAATCAAACAGTTGTCCAACTACTTAAAACAAGAGATGTTCATCTTTCAGCCATCCACATTGGAAGAGGTGCTGTTGAAACCGGCCTGGGAATCCAACAGCTTTACAGGGCATATTGGCCAGAGCAGAATTTGCTTTCCGCTATAAAACAAGCTATTGCTTTCCATACCACATCACCACCAGAAAAATGAAACCAAAGCAGTGACACCACTGCTGATGCATGGACACAACATATAATCACAGAAAATGCCATTTTACCCACCTGGGTTTTCTATTCCTCTGAAGTTATGTCCTTACTCTCTATATTCAGAACTATTCCTATCAAATACATGGGTTACAATATTTAATACTCAAATTTTAAATATTGCAAAGTTCAGAAGAAAAGTTCATTACCAAAGGAAAGTATAAACAAGGAGATGATAAAATGGTAGTCATAAAATATGCTAATAATCCCTTCAATGGCATATCTTGCTGTTGTAATTACCTAGTAATGCATTCCTCCCATGTTTCATAGAGTTTTACTGCTTTAATATATAACTGGAGCTCTTTAGCAGGATCAGTGTAACTCAATCACCATTTTCCTTTCCATCTAGTATGACCATGTTCAAGACTCAATTGCTGTGTCATTTATTGCGCGTTTCCCAACAGACAGAGTCAAGTTTGATAGTCTATGCTACATCTTCCATGCAACTGTGAGACTGCACCAAAGCTACGTTTTATACATGATTTTACAAGCCTCTCCCTTTCTCCACTGTTGTTTGTAGAAAATCTGATAACTGGTATTGATTGACAGCTTTTTTAAGAGAGCATGAGTAATCATGTCAGATTGAGTTACACTTTCTAAATGTTCCTAAAAATATTCTATTATCCTGGTTATTGATCAAGGGAACGTGTTTGGTTTATAAATGCAAGTTTCCGCAACAAAGCCTGTTTCAGGAAGGCCTACCATCAGCAACTTCACAGCCCCTAGTCAAAGACATCTTGAATATTCATATGTTGTGGGTTTTTTTTTTTCTTTCAAGGGAAAAAACAAACTCATTGGCCAATTTCATTTATTTAAGCGCAAATCAGTTCCCAGTGAAATTCTTCTCAGGGAGAAAGGAAAGTCAGGTCTGGAAAGCAAAACTGCTCCAAGTCATGCTCCCAGTGATTTCAGTAGCCGCGATTTTCCAGTGCACAGCTGGAAGACATCTCAATAGGCCAGTAAGCAGTCACTCCAGTAAGCTTTTAGAAAACAGCTCCTTTAGGATGCTTTCATCTAAACTCCTAAAACCCAGAGCAGCAAAATTAACTAGTCACAAGCCAAAATTACCTGCAAGCTTGCTTCACTTCACTACATATTGTGCTGGCTAAGCGTTGGTAAGATCTGGACTTGGCCTCAAAACTGGCTGCACATACCAAAGCCTCAAAATAGGTAACTATTGGAAACTGGCCTTGAATTGGACTTGCTTGGAATATTGTTGGCCCTGAAGAGGACTTGCTAGCGAGAAACTTCATCTCTTTGAGTTATCCCAAATGATACATAGGCAGGGATGCTTTTTGGTGCATCCTTACATGCATGTCCAAGTCAGAATTTTAGCTGTCTGCTGTTTCTGCAAGCACAGGAAATACACACAGCACCTATAAAGTAAATCAACTGACTTTTTCCATTTTAAAACACTGCTTTCAGACAATTACAGTCACTTGGAAAGAAACCGCCCAAACTGGGGGTTTTGTTTTCAACTCAGATTTGGGGGAGCTGCTGGTTTGATTCTGAGGTTTGTTGGGTTTATTTGTATTCAGAAAAATATAGAGGTGGAAGCTGGGAAGTATCATGTGAACTGGCTGGATCACCACACCAAGCAAAATGAGAACTGGGGCTACACACGTCTCAAAATAAATGCACGGCTCTCCACATTACTTTGCTTTCCTCATACTTTAAAATATTCTTCCAACCACTTAACTGTTCAATGCTTTGAAATAAAAGCTTGAAATTTGTCAGCAGCTGCTCTGGCATTAGATAAATGCCTTTTGGTACTTCATAAAAAGTTACCTAAAGTTGGTCAACTTATAAGCCTTTAGGGAAATATAATAAAATCAGTTCACACCTAATCAGAAAATATTTCTTTGACTTCAGCAGCTAAACTCTCTCCTGCCAGTATCTCCAGTGGGGCAGCTTCTGTCTCAAGCTGCAGAGACAAAGCAAAGCTTTCCTTAAAATTTCTTCTTCAGGTGCCAGGCAGGGAAGTGAAAAAAGGAAAACATCTCCTGGAATCTCAAGGGTCTCCTCCTCATTGTTTCTGTCGTACCAGATACATACACTGCGACTTCTTCACAACTGAATGAGAGTCCCATAAATAACACTCACTTTCGCTACATAATCCTGATTTATTCCCAGAGAGTCTATGTTGTACCCTGAATCCAGCCAGTATGGAAGAAATATTATGGCTCTAAGAGAGGATCACAGAGCAGACATGCTAGAAAGGCTAAATTAACTTTGTCATATTGGCAAAGGTACCACATTTGATATAATTTTTGGCATCTAGCTACAGAAATACTTTTAAGACAGTGTAAAACAGCTGTGGACCTGTGTGACTGCACATCTTGAAGAACATTCATTAAACTTCATTAGACAGCATAACCCAGTTTTTTCTTTTTTTTTTTTGTTCCTCTCAAAGAAAACAAAGAAATCATTGCCCTATATTCAATTTTCCACCTCAAAATTTCTTACTAGCTAAACTCTGCTCTTCTTTCAGCATTTAAAATTTCCACTGACTTTGGGGAGAGAGAACTTCTGTCAATGATGCATATTCTGAAAATCCCACTGGCAATGCAACGAAGGACTGCAGTGCTAGAAATACAACAAATGGAATATTTGACTCATGGTGGTAGTGCCAATACAATCTCCTTCAGCTTATGCTGCCATGCCATAAATACACTGTGGGATAATGAAAAGTGCCCTGTATAAGAAAACACTATTAGTCTATTTTTGTCACTCAATTTGCCCAAAATAAACAACAGGATGCTTAGCACAGCTTAGGGCTTCATGCATCACTGTGCTCATAGAAAAAAAAAAAACTATGAAAATCGGATATTACAAATATTTCTGAATGCACAAGTCCTCAAATATTTGAAATATTTTAATCTTCATTAAAATACATAAATATTTTAAAGTATATAAAATAAATTTAATATCAAATACTAAAAATCTAGTATTTTATTATATTTACTTTTGAAAAAAGCTATTGCTACTGTTAACATAGGAATACACTCTGAAAAGCTCAAAGACAGATTAATAAGGCCACATATCTTCAGTTTATATCCGTAGATGTCTGAGGAACTGTATAGACAAAACCTTTTCATAATAGATGCAACATGATTCTTATATTAATAGCTGTGGGCATTAACACAGCTAAGAAAGAGTTAACGTATAAATGCTTTCAGGCTTATCCACATACCCAAAGAGGCAAGACTCAAGTTCTTTTGCAAAGCAAAAAAAGAAATCTATTAAAAAGAACAAATTGTGTCGATGAGTTCACCACACTTCAGAAAAATCTCATCTAATAATTCCAAGTCCTTTTACAGAAACAGCATTTGGAGGTATCAGTAAGTATTTCAGGAAAGAATTTCATGAATGGCCTTCATAAAAATGAAAGAGAACACCACACTTCCCCAATTACACAATTCTTACTGTTCTCATTCACTGTCCTTTCTTTTAGTGGTAAGGGTTTTTTTTCCTCTCTTTTTAATAAAGGTAGTATTTCTAAGAATAATTGGGATAAGTACTGGGCTGTTTTACTGCCTACTTTCAGAATACTGCACAATGACTTGCCTACGTGTGCAGTCATCCACATGCTTAGTCTTACTGGAAAGTCAGCCCAATGTGTAAAACCTTCTGTCCCATCCCCTGTGTGTTTCCTAACCTTTTTGAGCGACGCTGAAAATAGAAGGAGTGACTATTGCTGATGATTTGGGACTCTTTAAGCCTACAAAAAGAAGATGTACAGGAAGGCTGGCACTAGTTTTTAGAGTCTGTGGTTTGTGCCATTACATTTCTGTGAAGCTTAGTTCATTAACAGGATTCTTCCTATAAGAAATTCATCAAGTTACTTGTTCACAGTGCTGCCTGCAGGAATGGATGGAGGAAGAGAAGATCCAAAATGAAAACGCTTAAGAGCTAATACAGAAAATGATTGTCAAATAGACTCGAAAAAATACTCTCAGCAATTTCTTAAGGGTTTCAGGGTGACTTCTAATATATCTAACAATATTACCCTTACTCAAAGAAAGTGAAAGGTGATTTTCTTTTACATATATTTTTTCTAGTAATACACTATTAAGCAATAATGATTAAAGATGCTGTTGTTGCCCTAAGTATTTTCTAATCTAAGATGCCTCCATACCCCACATGCAAATTGTGACTAAGTTACAGGTGGAAAAATAAAAGAAAGAAAATAATCACTTTTTGGTGTAGCTTCACCTGGAATGAAGGCAAAGCTGTCTTTGGACCAAGCAGCAAGTGTGACCTCATGATTTCCTGGTGCTGCGAATTGCAAGCCAGCCTCCACTGTCAGCCACACCTATGTCGACTCATGCAATTCAAATTAAGCAACTTGAGTTATTCCAGATTTGCATTACTATAACTGAAAGGAGAAGATGGGCTTTCAACGACTTTTGCAGGCTCCATTGGAACGTGGATTTGTCATGTTTACAGGAATCTGATGTTTTCGTGGCTGAAGAATAGGAATAATGAGGAACAAGAGCTATATAATGGTAGTCAAGAGTCATATTTATGTTTCAAATATGGGTGGGATAACTTTGGGGGTTTTCTTTTAATCCTTAACACCATATATATATAGAATCATAGAATGATTTGGATTGGAAAGGACCTTAAGATCATCCAGTTCCAACCTCCCTGCCACGGGCAAGGACACCCCACACTAAACCATGCACCCAAGGCTCTGTCCAACCTGGCCTTGAACACCACCAGGGACGGATCATTCACAACTTCCCTGGGCAACCCATTCCAGTGCCTCACCACCGTTACAGTAAAGAAATAAAACAACACAAGCCCCATTATACTCATGGTATTCAAGTTCTGGGCCAGACAGAAAGTAGTGAAAAGTCTAAATATCCCTTGAAAAATCCCATAAAATTATCAAAAAATGTGAAATCCACAAGACATAGGACACAGATGCATGCAGTCAATTGAAATGACTCTCAGGAAGACAATGCTAATAGTTCCAGGGCATGTAAATATACTTTCATTAGTTAGATTTCATGAGGTTTGATAAAAGTGATCTAATTTTCTCCTTAAACTTCAAGTTTCTTCATGAAACATGAACTTCTGATTTTAACACCCACTGAAAAGCAGACTTCTAAAGGTCTGAGGGACAGTTGAGTATGAATGATTTAGTGTAACACACGATGAGTCTGTAACCTCTGCGACTCTTTAAAAGAAAAGGAAGAAAAACAATTTTTCCCCAAGTGACATCTGCTAAAATTATGTGTCTGGTAGCCCCTGCTTGTAATTAGACTGGAACCCAGGCAAGAACTGACATGCAAAAGTGACAAAGCAAAAATGAAGACACTATCACACACAGTCTTTTAGAAGAAAAGTTTCTCAACGGAAGTTTTCCCTGCAGATTAAATTAGACACCTGGGAGAAGTTTCAGCCTGTATCTTAACCAGTAGTATTTTCAACCTTCATTTTCCCTGCTTGCCACTTGGGAGAGCAGGATCTATCCTTACAAGGAACAGATTATGAGACAGGTCTCGTTTACAATCAGGTCGCTAAGAATAAATGTCGGCTTGTTGAGATCTCACAATATACATACTTTGGTCCTTTGGATGGAGGTGAATTCCATCCCTAGCAAGTTTATTCCCTGTATTGAATACTGGGGCCATATCAAATACAATTAGCTTCACTGTAACTCAGTGGAACTCATTATGACCAGATACCACCAAGGCCAAGGTCTTGTCTGGAATCAAACGGAGGATTTATATGGTTATGGAGACCATCAGACATGATTAAAAACCCCACACACATTTTGAAGAACATAAATCTCTAGGTTTTAAGCCATAAGCCAACTTTTCTCTGAGAAGTTGTGAAGGAAATTTTCCTTCTAAGTAGGTGTTTCAACAATGGTGGTGGGGAGAAAGAATCTTCCTCATCTGTAACCATGGAAAAGTGTCTCATATAACCATCTGTGATATTCCAAGTCTCCTCTGCAGGCTCTCTGCATTCCCCATACAGGGCCAAACTGCCCAGCAAATGAACTCCTTTTCTCACCTGGAAGCAGGCAAGATAAATCCCACTACTGTGCGCTTTTTAGCTTCCTATGCCTGAAGCATCTGATGTTTAACACTGCTGCCTCAACCACTGCACTGGCACATTAGGGCAATTTCTCACTTATCTCAACCAGACCTACACAACTTCAGGGGTTCAAACAGCTCTCTTTTTAGATAAGCAATAAAAAAAAAAAACTATCACAGCAACAATTTGGATCAGTGTTGTTACTGCAAATACCAAGTGAAGCTGAATCTTGATAAATTCGAAACCACACAAGGTGTTAATTGTACGTGATCAGGATAAATGAAAACTTCTGAAAGGTGTAGGTGGTCCCCAGAGACTGCATTCCCATTACTGCTAACTGTCATTCTTAAAACTGAAGCTTCAGCTCAGGGCAACTTTTAGGTATGTAAAAGAAATGATTGGTTGAGACTCTCATACCCTGTGTTAGGCAGTAGGAAAAAACAGATCATAGAATCATAGGATAGTTGGAAAAGACCCTAAGACCACCTAGTTCCAGCCCCCCAGTCATGGGCAAGGCCACCTCACCTAGACCATGTTGCCCAAGACTCTGTCCAGTAATGAGGATATCACGAGATCAATAGACAACCTTCAGGCCTCACAATCTCCAAGCTAACATTTCTCCAAATAGATTAAGAGGTTGAAATTCTCAATTGCTATCCCTGCTTCTTGGTCCCTCTTACAGAATTCCATCCTGGAAGAACGGAAATACGAGCACAGGATAGGGCAAAAGGGAAAGGAGAAAGAAAGTAAGAAAAGGGGGCTACATACCCAGCTGACCTTCTGGTGTGCTGTGCAAGAGGTAGATGCACACTCACAGAGAATAGTGGGGGTGCCAAAAGGAAGGAGAGAGACTCCACAGGGTCTCTTGGCCAAATCCAGGCCTGAGTTTCACCACAGCAACTGTAGGGAGAGCATGGCTTAATTCTTTGCACAGTCAATATGTGCGCAGGTGTGCTAAAGCGAGAGACTTCTGCTGCACGACACCAGTGACACAACCATAAAGAGGGAAAAAGGGGGGGGGGGGGAGAGGAAAAAATCAATAATAGCTGGACATTCATTTAAACAAATGCATCATCCCATAAACAGCGCAGCAGCTTTCAAATGTAAACAAGAAAAGGTGAACTTTGTTCACATTATGTCTCCAGCTGTTTTGTGTTTCAAGACTGTGTGCCACAGCTGGGCTGATGAGCTCTGAATCCTGGGAAAAGGGGAAATATTTAACCTAACTTAAACAGAAAGAAGCAAGCCTCAATGGTGAGAGATAACAGGTGGGAGTCGTGCTCTGCTGCTGTGCCTGGAGGGTAAAATCTGGCATGCAGAAGTAGCTTCAGAACAAAAGTCGTCACAGCTGCTGTTTGCTGTTCTCCTCAAGTCCTTCCCTATTTATTCAGCATCACTGACAGCACCTTAGCAACATTAGTTTAAGTCACCATCAATTGTTATAAAATTAGCTCATGGTCCTGAAGCCTGGGCAAGATGTGGGCATCAATATCTGCACGTCTGTGCAGAGAATACACCACTAAAATGCATGTGTAAGCCTTCCCCTGGCCCATTAAAATACTGAGACAGCTGCAGTGAAACATGGGGTAGGTTTTTCCAATCCCCAAACCTAAAAACCACTCTCAAAATGAAGAAAGAAGCTTAAGTGCAATCCCCATCCATATTTGCAGGACACTGGTGTTAACATAAATCACCTTCCTTTATCTTAGCACAGGGGAAAATCTGACGTACACCCTCAGCCTCTTAGTTCTGTTGCTGCTTTCTCTGCTTCCAGCTTGCTTTACTGTCAGCCTTTAAAGACTGCAGCAGTCCTCTGGGTCTTGAGCCTCTTCCTTACGCACTAAACTCAAATCCAACATAGGCAGACTTACAATGCATGTTAAAATTGAGTGCTCAGGACCTCCCTTGTACTGGCAGAGCAGACCCCTCCTTCTGTATCACCAGCACGCTGCACATAACATGCAAAGACTTAATCCATTTACAATTCCAAGGTATCTGCTGTTATGGGTTTGCAACTACCAAATGGAATACGACAGCTACTTGAAAAAGAAGACTCAAACCAGCACAACCTCAAACTAGCACTGAACCTGCCCTTCCTTTTCTAATTTTCATCATTACTAAAAAACCCTAATAAATTTCAGAGTCATTTCAGAGAAAGAAAATTCAATCGTCCAAACCCATCCGCCTTCTGAGCCACTGGCAAGAGCTCAAGCAGTTTAAAAAACCCCAACATGTGGGCAGCAACGTGTGGGCTCATTTTAGTATGCAGTATTCAGCAGGATTTCTTTCTTTTCCTGGGGCCTTTTCAGGTCCACCAATACGGATGCAGATGCCAGTTATTTAATAACAAAGAGGGACAAACAAGTACAAAAATTAGTAAGATGGCAGCTTGAGTGGCATTATTAGAATTGCCTAGCATCTTGCTTCCCCTGCACAGCAGATTCAAAAGATTCACATCAGTGCATATACAAATGACTGTATAGGAGAGGGTTTTTTGAAGCAGATCTGCAGGGAAACTTGTGTGCTCTGGCACAATTACAGACTGAATAAGAGGATGAAGGTACAGACTGGACCAAAATTTAGCACAAAATACCTCTCATGCTGGCCTTCACAGGGGCCACAAGCAACAGTTAATTACACAGGTACTTTCCAAGAGAAAGAACTGGAATTTTAAGAATAGAAGCACTAAGAACATAAGGCTTCAAAAACCTTTCAGTCAGCCCAGAGCAGTCACTGAGGTGAACCTACAGCCCTACTCACTCCCAAATGTTCCTGAGCATAAACAGTGGGAATCTGACTGCCCCTGTTCTCTGCATGGAGAGTAGCCAGGACCTCGCACACAGCCATTACTTCTCCAGTCATATGGGAAAAGAGCAGTGCTGCTGAACGCGGGCACTCCTTAATCTCCTTCATAAAGGTCTTCCCCTCAGAAATGTTGCTCAAGCTGCTGCTGAAAACCCCAGCTGGGATATGAGCTTTACTGGACAAGATATTCATTGTTCAATTTATGGCTTGACTGTACTTGTAGAAATGTATTTCACTTCAGCATCAGATGAGCTGGATGAAGGGAATCAAGGGAGAAGTTCATCAGAGGGTTGCTCTCTTTATTTGATTTGTTTTCTGAATGACTGAAATGAAGATGTTTGTCTAGCTCAGCGATGGGTAAACATCTTTGCTTTTCCCTGCATGTCATTTTTTCACTGGTAGGATTTACAAATTCTAACAGTTGCATTTCTCAAAGAGATACAGAGGCACGCAGAGACAAGAAAAAGGGAGGAAAGTTTTCTACCTGCCAGGAGCCAAAATCTGTTTGGGATTGTATTCATGTCAGTCTGCAGTAACCCCCCAACATCATCAGTTGAGGAATGCTGGTGGAAACAAACACAGAATCCAATTTCATTCAGAGATACAAAACAAATAAAAAGAATCTATAGCCTGAATTCCAGGAGCAGAAGAAAACCTACAGTTAGGTTCACCTTAACAGATTTCGGAGATGAAGCTCTCTTCTAAGAGAGATGTACTGCAAGCACCAACTGATAATGCAAGACAACGCAGTGGCTTGAGCAGCATGTGTTTTATTTCACTGCTGAGTACCAGGACTGCCATGAAACCAGGAGAGGGAGGCTCTGCCTGGATGATGGATGTCTCTAATGAGGCTTGGTCACTCTGTGTGAAAGAGTCAACCTTGTCAACCTACACCACACTGCCAGAGCACAATCTCATGTGTTATCATTCAGCTTATAATGGAGCTACACTTCCATACATGTGCTTGTGAGCATATTTTAAAGGCAAACCAGGATTTACCATAGAGATGTAAAGAAGGGACTATAAAGGAGTTACTTTTGAGGCTTTCTAAAGTATGTTCAAAGTAACCAGTCCCCCATATAATGTGAAATTAAAGAGTGAAAACCTGCCAGAAAGGATATTAAGACTCTCCTGATTGTGAAGGCTCATAAAATAAATGTGTTGGTTGTTATGGATTAAAGTGTGTACCAAAAAGATGAAGGAACACCTAGCATCTGGAGTCTATATTGTAGTCTCTAAAATTCCTAATAGATCTGTGTCAAAAAAAGATATACTGAGATTAATAGGCTAAAATGAAAACA
>JBCJKH010021680.1:0-24745 GCA_039877255.1 Loriculus beryllinus
ACTGGAATGGGTTGCCCAAGGAAGTTGTGAGTGCTCCATCCCTGGCTGTGTTCAAGGCCAGGTTGGATGAAGCCTTGCATGGCATGGTTTAGTGTGAGGTGGCAGGGGGGTTGGAACTGGATGATCTTAAGGTCCTTTCCACCTCTAACTATTTTATAATTTTTTGGGTTGTTTTCCAAAATGAAAAGCTACCTGTAAGGTTAAGTTCACTGCTGTTTTCTGTACACAAGAGCTTGCTGTGTGAGTATGCAGGGTATAGAATGTGGTTATTACAGTGGCTTAGCTATTTAAAGGTGATAGATGCATATTTTAGCAGAGCCCAATGCTCTTTGGTATTAACACATAAGGATTCAATAACAAAATGACCTGAAGGCAAGGGAGTGTAAATCCTAGCAGTAGAAACCTGTGAATAGTTTTATTCCTAAACTGATCCCCTGTCATTTTTCCTGCTCATTCACCTTCCTGCCCCGTTCCTCACAGGGGGAGTTGCAATTCACTGAAGTTGGCCAAGGTATCTATGTTCCTGCCTGCATCACTTGTGAATCAGGCCTTTGGTTGTGTTCCTGAAAACATGACAACCCTGGCTGGCTTTTGATGTCAACAAGAGTTTAATTGGTGAAATAAGCACCATCATTGAATTGGATCTATCTTGCATTTATGCTAGGTGTGTACCTGCTGTGGCTGTGCTCATTCACCCGTGTCCCTGTGGCTTTGGCTAGCCTGGGCTTTAACACTGCAGGACTCTGGCTTCCCACCTGGTCATACAGACACTGCTATTCATCTTCTTCCTTTCAGCATAACCAGCCCAATGAGGCTGAAGTTCTACTATCACACTATTTTGCAGCTTCTCATGTTCTTGTTTCATTGTCAGCTGATGTCAGTCACTGTAACTCCACATATTCTGGCATTGTCCTTGCATTAGTTTTATTGCTGATTGCTGTAATATAATTTGGCACCAACAGATCCGTTTTTGCCTGTCAGTAATTTGAGAGCAGAGTTATTTGGACAAGCGACAGAACTGTCTGGTTTTTGTACTCCTGCAATATTGATGTGTATATTCTGTCAGTTACAACACATAGTATGTCATAACTGTTCCTAGTGTGGGCACATCAACAATGAAATCATGGCAATGCCAAAATAAACAAAAACTAATTAGGAGGGCTTTCAAAATCAACAGTGTAATGTGACAAAGCAAAACTAGAATGCAGCTAGGGAGTTATCTTAAGCCAAAACTAAAGTATATTCCACTTTTTTACTTCATTTTTATTGGCTATAACTCAGGCAAACAATAAAGCAACATAGATGTTGTATTAGTAAGTTATATATATGAAAAAAGTCTTCATGTAGGAAATGTCTCAATTGTGGCATTACAAAAATTCTGATGTCAAGAAGGCCTGGAGATGTTGAAGCACCCTCATTTCTGACACTTTGGAAACCTGGCTAAATCTGGTTCTACTTAAAAGGCAGTTTTACAGCAGCTCTGGAGAGCTTTACAGCTGCTGGAGAGAAGCAGTAGTGGTTATATGCCAATGTACAGATGATGACTTGTCAGAAAGGCATCAGGGTTTCACAGCTACTGTGGTATTAATAGAACTGCAGATAGGGAAGAAGTTGTTTGAACAAGAAAAGCCAGGTGATCTTTATTGTAGTTTCAGACATTACCTAAAATGATTTTTCAACTTTGAGCCTTGGCTTCCATTTTTGAAACATGAAACTAATTCATGAAGTGCTTTAAATACACAAGTGGAACATCTTTCACCCAGAACCCCTGTCCAGAAAGTACTTCGGGTTGGCGTTGATTGCTTGAGTCAGCTCACAGTATACATAGCGTACATAATATGTGCAAGCAGCTACCTGCAGCAGGTTTGTGCACTAAAGCTGAACTTTAGTTTAGTCCACTGCCAGGTTGTAACTTTTCTGAAAGCAGCTACTGTAAGGGGACACTGGAGACTATGCACACATTTGGGTCTGAATTCCCAGAACTTTCTGAGAAGCTGAGGCAAATATGGAATTCCGATGCTGTAGCAGAGGGGAAGGGTGCTGCAGTTCTGTACTTTTTAACAGCCTCAGGGGCTCAGCTATTGCAGCATAGTGAAATAGTTTAACATACTTCAGTCACTGCCTGCAGGCTGCTCGCTGTTTGTCACTGAAGCCAAACTGCTTCTCTTGCCCTGCATGCCCTCTCCTTTCATACTGCTCTTGCAGGCTTAATTAGAAGTGTTGGCTGCAAAAGCAGTAGTTGTGTGAATGGGTTTGCAGGGACACGTGTGTGAGTTTAGTTCCTGGAAACAACAGGGAGCAAATGAGTATCTTTTATGAGGTTTGCCTAAAAGGGAACACAGAAAAGAAGCTATCTTCTGTTATGTAAGATGCCTTTCTGCCACAATTCCCAGTTGGTGCTTTCTATGGTAACTGGGCACAGTTGTTGCATGCTCTTGTTTCTGCAGAACAGGCATTACTGGAGGTAAGAGCACTGAAAGGAGTTTAAAATGCTAATTTAATTTTGGAATCAATTCTGATTTAAGGGAGTTCATGATCTTTGTGGTTTGCTAGCTGCAAATGTTTGAATCACACATATTTACTAGGAAGAATATCAATATGAAGTATGTTCCAACTTGAGCTGATAATCAGATGTAACATGGGAGTTTGCAGAGGGAAATGGGGTTAGCTACATTTCAATTTCCTGGACAGATGGTTAGTTGCATTATGCATTATTAACTAAGTCAATACAAATGCCTTTGAAAGTTGTGCTGTATGCATTGATCACTGTGCATGCAACAGAAAATGTCCCATATTAACCTAACCAATCAAGACAAATTGCAGAGTGTTTTCTCAAATCGAAAAGCAAGCCAGGGATCAGGTCTCTTGGTTACCCAAGGGCAGTAGAGGAAAGGGGAAGAATAGGGGACCCTTGGTCTTGTAAACAAGGTCTGTAGGAAGAGGCAGCACAGAGCATGCTGTGAGCAGCATCCACCCTGCTTTGTGTGAGCAAGGAGGCTCTACAGAGGAACCAGAGTCAGAGGTGTCAGAGGAACCACAGCTGTAAGGAATTCACAGCTGCATCTGCCAGCAGGGGAAACAGGAGTTTGAAGTTAATGGATACAGGACAGACTGGCAGGGGGGAGAGGTTGGTGCAGACACAGATGGTATCCCAGGCATGAGCGCTGTGCTGGGTACTCTCAACTATAGGCCACACCTACAGTCACCAGCAACACTTACCTTCGTGTGTGCAGCCTGTACCTCATTTTAAAGCACTTGGCACGCTGGCGCCCAGCCTAGCTCCGTCATGGCCATCTCACTGAGCAGCTGGATGCAGCCTCCAGCTTAACATGCTGTGCAGTGAGGGTGGGGTTAGGACTTGTTGGTATGCTCACCTGCTGACCTGGCAGAACCCCGTGGGAAGCAGCATCTCTGATGACACAGTTGTACATCCGAATGCTCCAAGTGGATCCCAGGGTGGCAAGGTGGTTCCTGCATTCCTTTTCTATGAATTCTGGAAAACTTGAATGCAGTGTGTCTTTCCTGTGAAGCCTGGCAGTAGCCCCACCTAGTTCACAGGGGCTTTTATCCCCTGTGGGCTCCTGATAGTGTTTCCTACATACATTAGCTGCAGCCTGGTTACTGGGAAGCTGCTGGAGGTAACAAGGCTCCATTGGATGATAACTCTTCTCAAATACAGATACACAGCTCTCCAATTACTGTGAGCTGGTGCTACAACTTCACAGCTGAGGGCCCAGTTGTACGTCTGTATGCAAGAACCTTGACTCTGCTCAGGTGATTTCCTATCCCAAAAAGGATGCGGTATGTCCAGACAGGGCTTGGCTCCTGCTGCAGCTGCATGAGCAAACCTGCCATTCCAGACTGCTGATCAAACTCCAGGTTAGGGCTGTGGGCCTGGTTAGGAAACACTATGAGGAGTTAACAGGAATGTTCAGCCTGGCTACGGGACCAGAAAAGGAGCTTTCTTCTATACATGCTGCCTACCAGCGTCTGAAAAGGACAAGGTTTAGCATAGCCCAGCCCAAAGGACCAACAGGGTGAGTGGGGAAACAACTGTTGGACTGCTCCAACCACAGATGTAGCAGACACATGATGTATGCACCCAGACCAAAGATATTCCAAGCAAAACCCAAGAATACTTAATGTCAGCTTCTCCAAACCAGCTACTTCACTGTGCTAACCCACTCTTGCATCAGCCTGCTTCCTCATGTAGACACAGTCACAGCTAAGTGGTTATATGAACAAACTAGGATTAAGTCAGAGCAGCCTTTTGCCAGCAAATTCAGCTAGCATGGAGACAGGCCCTTACTGAAAGGTACCAGCTTTACAAAGCTTACAGCTAGGCTTCAAAGAGGCTGAGTACTGCCCAAGAAGTTAATCAGCATTCAGCTTTTATTTACAATACACATACAGCAAGATTTGCTGAACCTGCTGAAGAAGGTGCAGAAATTGCAAAGGCATGTATAGGCTGGCAGCGTTGTAGACGAGGTGTGGAGAGAATATTGTATCAGTCATAGGAGAAGTGGTAGAGATCCTGTTTGACAGCCATGAGTAAGCCAGGAACTCCACGGTGACCCCCAAGTCTTGAAGAAAACACCACACTGGGAATAGCATCTTTGGAGGATGGGTGGGGAGAAGGGATGGTTCTAAGCAGATGGGCATCCTGGAGACTCCAGATTCTGGTGTAGCAATCCTGACCAACTGGAAAGGTCAACAGAATGCAGCACTACATAAAAAGTACTTTTCATGGCTCTGCAAGATTATCACACAGAAGGTCTATGGGGAAAAAGCCCTGACCATTTCTACACACACTAGAGGCAAAGTGCTTATCAATACTTTGCAAAACAGACATTCTACACTGAATACTGAAAAAGTGGGGAAAATGTGTATTTCCTATTAGGCAATAAAAGGTATAAATAAAAATCAGTGTTTAGAGCACTTTCCTCATTAGCAAGGTCCTAAGCCAAAAGAGGGGAGGAAAAACTCACTGTCAAATTGACAAGAATTCTCACCTACTCACAAATCCAAGGAGAGGAGGTTACTGTGTTTTCAGTGACATCGTGAAACTTGGCTATACAATGAGGATTTAGGGGCTTTCCTTCATTTATTATTACCTTTCATCCTCCTAACCCCAATAAAAAAAAATAAAATCTCAGACTGTCAAAATGAACCTGTGTGGTACATACAGTTTACAAGGAGGTTGGCTTACATGCCAGTGCTTCTGTACATCACCACATGACCCACTTAAGCATCAAACCAACCTATACATGGACTTTAGTTTCTACATAAAGTTATCACCAAGTCTCCTGTTTACATTCTCTGCTCTACTCTTGAGACACACTGTGGAAAGGATAATGCAGAACACAGCAGTAAGCCATTACATGGTACACAGAAGTGATTACTGCATGCGTGCATCCATAACATTAAGTCTTAATTTTCATAGTACATTACAGTACATCTAAGGCTAAATTTCTTCAGAATTTTAAAGATTTAACAGTTTTACAGCTTCCAACAGCTGTAGCTAAGAAACATTCCTCGGGCACCAGAAAATCACTGACATGCACTCTCTGAGTAGAGGGGAACAAAAAGTCAACCCACCTGCTGTTAGAAGTCCTTCCTCCTCATTTACATGCAGAGGGAGAATAGCATATTCATTGTGATGACCCTTGTACTGCTTCACACACTTTGCTGTTCTCAGGTCCCACAGTTTTATCTGCAAGTTGAAGTAATTGTTTGAAAGATCGTATTAAGAAAGTACAGAGCATTTGATAGCTGACAAATAAGCAGATCTGAAAAAGGACGTATATATGGAACTACCACCAGTTACGTACTATTCCCAAAGAACACGCATGCACCCTCAGGACTTGGATAAGTACCTGTGAGTGCCCAGATACTAAAAGGAATGGAATATCCCGAATGTGACAAACCCATACCTTGCCAGCCATATCTGCTGCCATAAGGTAATGTTCAGCCTTCAGAAGGCGAATGGATGTGACTGCTGAGTCATGGAAGAGCTGAATCGCCTTCCAGCTCTGGCCCTTTCGGTTGCACTGACGCACATCGATGCTGAAAATCTCCCCCGAGCGACAGCCATTGTACAGCACTGGTGTCTGGAAGAGCCCAAGAGAAAGCCATGTACTACATACCATCTAAAGGGATCTTACAGGTTACACAGACAGCATCTGTGTTAAGCTTTTGAGCTCTTTGGTGCCAGCTGTCAAAAGCATGTTATTAACATGGGCATTAAGACCCACATTTATTTTTCTTTAACACATCGCAACATTTTTCAGCCAACCCATCAGTTCCATTCAAACCTCAACTATTTATTTTAGCTGTGAAAGTTCAGCTATGGAAGTAGGAACTTAGTTAACATAACAGCAGAACAGGAACTGGAATTCTTGTATTCCAATTTCACCCTTCTCACTACATGTTTGTGAACGCTTCCAGGAGCATTTAATAGGGGCTTTCTCTTTCTTGATGGAGACAATGAAGAGTGTTAACAAAATGAGGTCATTCGCCAAAGACAGAATAATTTTAACACGTTATCACTGTGCTCTTTGTTCGTCTCTCATTTCTTTTACCTCAATACAGTTAACAAAAGTTACTCCTGCTGCCACAGAGTTTGAAATCAGTTAATCTTTACTATTCACCTGCATGCAACTATCAGACCACATCAGCTGTGCTGTGAAGTATTTATCCAACAGTAATTGTAATCACAACCTTATGTATAATATGATGATTTCAATCACAGACAGAACAAAAAGCTCTGGAAAAAGGGCATGGTGGTTCTTACCTGGGTGGCAAACTGTTGTGCCAGTACATCACTATTGGTTCTAAATGACTGTTGATGCCCTGTCACTACATTGGCCACAAGAACTCGTCGTGTCAGGCCTAAGGAAGACAGATTATGCTCGTTTAGCTGCAATTTGGGTAGCAGCTTGGAGATTAATGCAAGAAGTCTTTCCCATTGAGACAGAAGCAGTTGCTAGCCTTGTGGATCACCTGTGCTGAAGCAGGCATTTATTTGAGGATTCAGGCACCAAGCACACGACCAGGCAGTGGATATCTTGAAGCTGCACAGCATACCAGGTCTATCTCCTAGGAGAGAGGAGCAATACATGAAGCATCCATAAAATGTCAGGACAGGGTGATGTGCCAGAAAGCTTCTCTGGATTTCCACAATTCTTTCAGCATTTCCACCTGAAGCAGAGAAAGTGTTACCCAGTTACTGTCCCTGTGCTACTCAAGACAGGATACAAAAGTGGGGCTTCATGACTGTAAGCTGAACACTTGTAGTCTACATAGACAGACGATTGTGAGAGATTGTGAAACTTACTCAGCAGTTAGAGTGCTGACAATGGCAGGAAAGAAAAGCTAACACTTGTCTTATAGCACTAAGAAAGCCATTTTTTAAAAAACAAGTGGGCTAGAAACACAAAACATTTACTTCATAAGCTATAGATTAGCCAAAGCCTAACAATACCCTTGATTAACCCTTGCTTCTGTAGCTCTGGAACAAAGTCTACTAATTGACATATATTTTAAGTCCTCAGTTTGCACTTACTTCATGCACATGCACCATGATCACGTGTATGTCAGCCAGCACAGGGGACATGCCTAACACACAGTTTTAGACAGATGAAATTCCACTTTACTCCCAGCATCTGCTTAGCAAGGTTCCCTCAAACCAACAGTTTAGGAGACTGAAGTCAGTCTAACTTGGAAATACCTGAAAAGGTTAATAGGACATACTAGATAGGAGGACATGGGTAGAACTCAGGGCTTCTGATTATGGTGAAGGGCTTCAAATGTTCTAGAAAGCAACTGGGCATGCTGGCCTAGTAGCCAGCATGAGCCACTGATGAGTTAGTGAAGAATCAGTGATTCTTCAAGTTCATGCTAACTCTGCACATTTTTGTTTTTAATGGCAGCATGGCATTAAAGATTTTAAATAGGTCCATAACTCTTTACCTGTCACAGATTTTCTCTGTATAAACTTAACTGACTATGTCTGAATGGAAACTGGGTCAGAGGACAGCATTGTGTGACTCAAAGAAGCATGGTTCTGATATCTATCAAGAAAGTCCTGCCCCCCCAAAACACTGAACAAAGATAAAGACACAGCCACAACCATCAGACTTAAGACACAGCATTCTCCAAATCAATCACATTTACACACAACTGAGCATGAGTTTGTACAAGCAGCTATGGGCTAAGACATTTACCAGCTTTCTACCCTTGGTTAATCCAGTGAGCATACCCGAGTAGCTACGAGAAGGGATTCTGCAATGATTCTGGATTGTCTCTAAGGAAATCTGAGTAATTCTTGTGTGCAGCTTCTGAGTACCAGTTGCAGAGCAAAATACTCCTGAAAAATCTTAAGTGTTTACCTTACAAGTGAGGTCTTCTCCTGCCAAACTCAAGTACTATGTCAGCAGCAGCTAAAAATAAACTAGCACTTGGAATACTGCTTGTTAATTAATTCTTAAGGCAAGTTCTCTCATTTGTTCACTTCTTAAACTGTTTCAAACTTTCTAAGTTTTCAAGAATACAAAAGTCTCACCAGCTACCGAAGACAAGTGTAGAGCTAATCTTTCTTTCATGCTTTTTTCATGCCGTAACTGCTATCAAAAATTGGAGAGAAAAAAAAAAAATAATACAAGCATCCTACCTGAGTTACTGCTGCTGAACAACGATGCTGGAAGCAGACTGGCACAGCCTGGTGTCTCTGCAATTCCCATGAGACACAGCTTGCTGAAGTGAGTTAAGGAAAACAAAAATCTCCCCCTCCAATGGGACAGGCTACCTAACATTTATAGCTGGGAAAAGCAAAATGATCTAACACAACCACAGCTCACAATACTTTCCCTTTGAGACTTCTGATGTGCCTTACAGTTTCCAATTAAGTCTTGACTTCTCATTTCTTTCACAGGAAAAGGCTAGAAAAATCTTATTCTGGTAATGAAAATACACATGCAAGAAAGACGACAGAAGAATACTGAGGCATCTTTCTAATGGCAAAAAAAAAATGCACAGCCTCCATAGAGCATTCTTCTCATCTTTACATGCTGACGACACTGCATTAATATAGATCCATTTTTGATGGAGGCGAGTTGGAAAGAGGCACACATATTGGGAGGCAAGGAAGACTCACTTTAGACTACACTAAAATACTTTCTAAAGCCTGTATCGGGTATAAATAGGATTTGAAAGATGCATTTCTAGTTCAGAGCAGTAAATTTGTGACATGACCAGAGGAAAGCACGAGATGACCAAACAATCCTCCACAACTCCTAACCAGCTGTGAACAAGCCTGATGCACTCCTGCCACCTTCTGGATCAGTCCTGAATTGCTTGGCTTTTCCCATTACAGGTAATTTCCTGGCTTACGGCACTTTAACAGCACAACTGCTGCCTGTCATCTCCCACTTTAAAATCCTTTTCTTGCTCTCTTCTGGGCTCTGCACTGCCCATTATTGCTGCTTCTGCTGCATCAACCTTCCTCTTCCGAGACAGATCTGTAGAACATGCCTTGAAAGTATAAGAGCAAGAATTACATCCACTCTCACCCCAACCAGTATGGGGATGGTTTACAACAGAAAACAACTCACTTTCAAAGAGGTCCACTTCAAGGAGAAAAGTAGTTGCTTTAACCCTCTCTCTCTCTCATTCTTTTGCCCCAGCTAATTTCTAAAAAGCAGATAATTTTGGATATGGTATTTACATTATTAATGAAATGGGAAGTCTCAAGGGGAGGAAACATGCTCTCTCACCTACTATTACATTGGAAAAATGCTACATATAACAGAACCATACATCTGTCTCAGTATCTTCAACATCTTCCAGCTTTTATAACTTATCTGCCTTCCAGAAAACTTGATTTCTAGGGCAACTACATGAGAGGCCTTTCCTGGAAGTTAGTTCTCTGCAGCATGATGCAGACTTGTGAAAGCTGAACTGAAATTTTGCTTTTTTAAAAAAGGATATAAAACATGAGAATCTGGATGAGTCAGCGATGCCCAGCACATAGAATTCACCTTCAGACACAAGAAGACATACCGGTTTTGTGATCTGTTATTCAGTTCATGAAATGATATTTCCATGCACCGATGACAAAATTATGCAGTGGGCACACTTCCTTAACCCAATAAACAGTGCAGTAATGGGACACAAGCATTTTAGCCTCATACGTCTCTTAAATGTAGAGGACAGAGCAGAATTGAGAAGTCTGTCCAAACACAGACTGAGGTATCAAGCACATCCTATTATTTAAGAGATCATCTTTAAAAGAATCTGAGGATGGAGAGATTATGAATGCTGGTTTTAAATATGCTTCATGATCAAGAATAAACACATTTTTTCCCAAATTATTTTTTAAGAAAGAAGCATGCAAATCTTAGTAGTTTCTGGCCTTCAGCATCATTTTTGACAGCTATGGCCGAGCGCAACTCTGAAGTTCCTTGGAAGCTGGTATTTCTACATAGTCTTCCAACTATAGCATAACATTCCTGAGAACTAACACTGGTACTGAGGACTTTCAGAGACAAGTTTACTGAGAATCTGCATTTATCCAAGCTTCACATTGCTGGATTCTTCTACTGTCTCCTCCTAACCCCTTCCTCAACCCTCATGCACTTCTACCTGTGATTCCCAAGAGCAGCATTCTGAGAATGCAAGAAGGGAAGGAAGCAGGAACAGAACACAGTACTTTGCGATTTGTGAAGTAGAGGTTGTCATACATCTCCACAGTGGGAGACTCCTTCCCCAAACCACTGAGGTTGATGATACCATATTTACATCCTCCATGCTCTACATCGTTCACAGTGAATATCTGTTCACAAGCAACATCTGCCTGTAAAAGAAAAGTTTACTGGTCACACTTCCTGGACACTTCCAGGAAAAAACAGTTTGAAGGAGCTGTATTAGGTCTGAAACAAAATAACACATTAATTCTCATCCCTTTAACGTCATACACTTTCCATTCATCTCTCAAAAGAAGTGGTTAACTCCTTTTTATATGCATGCACAGAAACATGAGTAAAAAAAGCATTTACTTCTTGAGTAACAGTAAGTACTCTTTCCAATCTAGACTTTCTCTGGTGGATTAATAAGAACAAACTGATACAGGTAGGGAACTCAAACCAAAAACTTAAATCTTATCAAAGTGGAATTGTGCTGCAACTTTCTGACACTAAGTTTCTGATGCTTCCTGCTTGGGCTACCTACCCAGTGCTGTGTTTGCAAGGCCAGGAGCTGTCTTGCAGAGCTTCCTACATAGACTACAAAAGATACTTGCTCCAGAGACCTCTCCTGCAGGTGCAGTACCATCAAGTTCAGTAGAAACTGCCTTCAGATCATGAGCTGTAAAATGATTACTGTTGTTTAAACAGGTTCTCTGGACCACAGACTTTGCCACTCCCAAAATTCTCTTCCAGTTTCTCTTTCCTCTTAATCCTCTGTACTCACCCTTCCAATCCACTTAACTCCTACTTATTTCCAAGACAACAGGCTGATCAGCTTCCAAAAAAACACCCCAAAAATATCACTTTCATATTTAACTTTTTCATTATTTTCTTTCTAGCCTCTTCCTACCTGTTAAATTACCAAGCACAGATTGTGAGAACTGACACAACAGGAGTAATGCATTTTTGAAAGCAAAATTTGACCTATGGGGTTTGATTACAGGATCCTGAATTTTCACTGAAGATTGGCTTTCTTTATCCTAAAGGCGTAAGTTCTCATCAACATACCACAATTATTTTAAAATTATTGGTTCCAGCAACTGAAGAATCTGGACTGTGAATTTCTATCTTCCTCCTGTGCATGCAGTTCACTTTCAGCTCATGAACCAGCCTGTAAAAGTAGGTGGGGAGAAAGAATTCACGTAAGCCTAGGTTTAATGCCAGTCAAAGAATTCTGGAGAAGATATCCAGAACTGCTTCTCAATCACAGAATATAAAATGTCAGATCAACTAGCACACTGCAATTTAACTTATATGAGCCATGCACATGTGCATCTTCCACATTCATGGAATTCCATTCTATTATTTTGAACACCAACACATCTTCAGTAGCAGAAACAACATCATAGCAAGTCACTAACTTGCTTTCTGTGCTGTTACTGAATCTGGGCTACCTGAGCCATTCTACTGGGATGGGGGGGGAATGCTCATGCAAGTTGAAGAGCATTCAGTCATCCAAAGAAAAGCTGCACTATTCTCATAAAGCACAATGTGGCAAACCAGTACATATTGGGGAGGGAGGGGAGAGAGGCAGGGGAAGTGAAGTTTTAAACTCCATTTCTCCAAAATTGGGAAACCTATTCTGTTTGATTTCTCATCACTTCAGTAATCTGATTATAAAAGAACATACCTAATTTCTTAATGTAAGTACTATGTTCCTCTTTATCTTAAGTGGAACAGTGAGAAATGCAAAAAAAACCTGACAGGAACAGTTGCACCAACAGCAGAACTTGGTACTACAAACAGAAAACACATCACACCATTGTACCTGCAATAACTTGTAGAGCTGAGCAAACCCAACTGCCTTTTCTGTAACAGCACAGATGAATTCAGTCCAGCCCTTGTTGTTTTCTGGAAGAGAGTAATATGAAAGTGTATTCAGTTATTTGCGTGTTCACAATTCAAACACATCTCTGGGTCTTAGATGTTTGGGTAACTTTTTCCTCTAGACTACATACATTAAAATTTTAATAACCTCTATAAAACATATTCCAGCACCAGCTCCCTGGTCTACTATAATAAATAGACAATGTATTCCTGTGAAATTTTGTGGGGTGCTTCTATAAATAGAAAAACTGGAGGGGAAAAACCCAGAGAAACATAGAAACAACTAAACAACAAATCCCAACAGCCACTAATTTTAAATTCTTATTATAGAGCAAAATTTTCTATCACAATATTGATATTAAATATTGCAGCCTTACTGCTGCACTACTTTAACTACTTCTTGATTCCTCATTTTTTAAAGTTTCATGCAAACACTTTCTGGGGAGACAAAGCAAGAATTTAAGAATGTTTTTATCTGGGAGCCTAATTCAGATGTCTGATTCAATAGTCAGACTTTGAGATGTATATCCATAGACTCATAGAATCACATAGGCTGGAAAAGACCTTTAAGATCATCAAGTCCAACCTTCACCCAAAGGCTGCCAAGTCTACGGGGTGAAGGACTAAACCATGTCACCAAGGGCTTCGTCTACAGCACTGTGGCCAGCAGATCTCTGGTATCTATGAAACCTAAAGTGCCCACCTAAACAGCTGGAACAACAACAACAAAAAAGCCAAAACCAAATCAACAGCAGCATTTTCACAGTGAGGACTGAAAAGCAGAATACCAGCTAAAGTAAGAACTCCATTACCCAAGGAAGAAAATACTGCTTGCTTCTTCCAACTGACAGCAGATTTAGGCTGTGCTGTGATATATAAAGTTGTAAGACACAGCTTTCAGGTAATTAAAACATCCATGTTGGGCGTTTTACCTAGATTACAGATATGCAGTATCAGCATTAACTCTGCTGTAACACTTTATGATGAAAAGCACACAGGCTTTCCAGGCATAAACATACAACCTGCCTTGACCTGACCTGTCAAAAAACAAAAAAAAATTCATTAAAAGGCTGTTTCCAAAAAATATAATTAGTATTGTTTCTTCAGGGTCCAAGAATATGATAAATACATTTATTAAATACATGGAAACCTGAAAATCAAGATCCCATTTTGCCAGTTCAAGGCAGGGATTTGAAACCTGGCATCCAATCTCCTGACTCATCTGTAACTGTTGGACAATCTGCAATTCTAAGCACAGTTCCTGTCTCTTTATAGGTTTTTTGTTTGTAAATACTTGCTTTCATTCCTGTGTAGAACAGCCAAACAAAAGGCTACAAGGACTATAAATTCTCAGCAGAAAGAAATTTTCCTTCCTTCACACAGCTTAGGGAACTGTACCACAGTCAGAACTGAAAAGCTTCAGTTTATCATCTGTCCTGGGCCAGAGCATAATAAAGCCTAACTGCAATCTTTTTCAGAATGTACCTTCTTTTGTTTTTCTTCCTCTTCTAAGAGCTTCAGCCTTTTGCATTCCATGGCCTTGTACTGAATACTCTCCTTGGTGAGTGGGTTGTAGTTATTATGTCCAGGCAGTAGGCGAAAATAGCGGTTCTTGTCTGCGTCATAGTAAAATCCTGGCAGTTCTTAGGGTTAAAAAAAAAAATAAAGTGGCAAAACCCAGGCAAAATCAGATAGATAACTAAGTTTGTTTCCTGCTCTTTGACATCCCACATCATGACAATGTCAGTCATAAGGCTCAATGCTTTGCTCTCAGCAGGTCCCAAGCATGATATGCAGACTAGGAACAGATAAATGCCACTTAAAGGAAAAAAAATATTACTTCTAATTTTCAAATGCAGTGCCATTACACACGTAGAGAAGGGATGTCATCAATGACCAAGATGAAATCAAGGCAGATGAGAGAAGTAGAGAGGAAAGATTTTGCTGCAGAACAAAAGTGACCTTTCTTCATAAATCAATCATGAGGTGACACATGGTTAAAAGTCTAGGTAAGGCAGACACAAACAAAAGGACAAGGAAGTATCACCCAAACCAAATTAAAGTGATTCACTTCCCAGAACAAGACACTTTTTCCTTGACACATAGGAGAAATATAGACACAATCAAGAGTACATCTGGACAATACACAGAGGCTCATTTCAAAGATAAACAGGGATGAGAGAAACATTCAATTTTAGTGCTTCACTGCCCAGGTAAATTCAGAGAGGCAGACACGTAAAATACTTAGAGAGATTCATAATGGCACACTGTCTCAAGACAAAGGATTTTATTAAGAAAGATGAGCGTTAACACATTCATTTCAAGAGTTTTTATTTAAACCTTTATCTGCTACAAGAAACTGCATTTGAAGTAACCTCTTTTTGCTGCTGCTTATAATGCAGCTCATTGTCAGCATCTTTTAGGTTTCAGCTTAGCAGCAAGTGACCCAAGACTTATTCAGGTCAACAAAAATATAAAGTTAGAGTGAGTGAATCAGTAAGGTTCATAACAACACACTGCAGTTAGTATACATAATCTAATTATACTGCAACAAATGTTTTGCAGAGCACATCTAACACACTCACAGTCTCTTAAGCACAAAAGGGTGATAACACAAAAAAATGTGTCCTTAAACACTGTCTTTGTCATTAAGAGGTTACACAGCCAGTGGTGTTTCAGGACTCTCCTGTTGTGGAAAAAGAGATGTTCCCACAGGCTTAGCTTTTGCTAGGGCTGTTTAATGACTCAGGAAACCAGAATGCAAATGTAACATTTTCCTCAATAGCACTGCTACTTCATCAAGTAAGGTTTCATCACTCAACTCCCTGATAATGAACAAACATTTAGCCACTATTTTTTTTTTTCAGTTTATATCAGTTTGGCTAAGCACACAAGTTTTCAAATATGAGAAGCACTGTGGGGTGTGAAAGTACATTTGGCCCTCCTCTCTCATTCCTCACTTACTATCTTTTTATATCACCCAATGTTACTTTCCTCTACAAACTTTACTGCTTATATCCTTCCTGTAGCACCACACTATTAACACAGCTACTACTATTTTCTTTGTGTAGTCAGCATATAGGCAATGATTTTTGACACATAAGACATGGTCTCTTACCTGGTACTACAGAGTTCTGGGTTAAACTGGATGAAGAAGGATCTCCACTGCTGCTGGGGCCTGCATGCACTGGGGTCTGTGATTCTTCCTGTTCCAGCCTAAAAAAACAGCACTGCCTTCAAGACAGACTCGCTACTGTCCTACACATCATTCCCACAGAGAATCTAGAAAGAGGCTTTGCTATTTACATTAACAGACAACAGTTTTGCAGGGCTGTGATAAGCACCCTGAGCATTTCACTATACACTATGTTATGAAAATGAAACAGTAAAAGTATTCAGCTTCATAACCTCTCAAGAACATTAGAGGTATTAGTATTTTCAAGGCCTTAATTACTTGCTAAAACATTACAGGTGTCTGCTGACCCTGCAAGTGCCTTTAATTCTTTTCAGCAAAAGATTAATTCTGAGCTTTTTATCATATCCCTTGATTAACAGAAAAGCCCACCCCTGAAAACATGCAAGACTTCACAGCTTAAAACAAGAGATAGTGCGGGTAAAACACTGATGTCAAGTCAACAATATTTTGCCATTCTCGTTGTGACAGGAATTTCGCTGATGAGGTTCAGAAGCAGGCAAAATAAAAGTTTAATGAAAACTCCAAGAAAGAAAAGTCTCTGCTGTTGTAATAAACGTTGCAGTAGACAGGGTAACTGCAGCTTTCTTCTTTTTATGTAACTCAAATGAGCATATTCAGTACCGATGAGCAAAATTCCATGGGGAGGTTTTCTGAATTGCCTGTACTTTTAAAGACAGGCCTTATTACATGTCCTGTTAAAAACATTAGGCCAAAATGTTTTCCAAGAGTCATCATTTATTGAAAACAAAATGACAAAGAAATTCTAATTCCAATACCAGCTCTATTACTGTTTGATTATACAACTTTGAAAAGTTAAAGAACATAACATTTACAGAAGGAAAAATACCTCACACCAAACGCAAGCATTTCAATCCAAAGCTTTTTAATCTGTATTCACTGAATTAGGGCCCATTTGCATTTTCAATCTTACACAAAAACAATTAATGAGACAAACTCATGTATATGTGTGTCTCTTTCTCTAAACGTATATTTGCTAGAAAATGCTAACTAAACACTACTTAAAGCAAAGGATTGGCCTCTTTTATTCCTGGAAGAGGAACTAAAGAAAGAACACAGGAAAGAAGAAGAGGCACAAAAATAGCTCAAAAACGGCCAAGCATAAGTTCAAAAGTTTAAAGTCTACTTTTCTGAAGGAATCAGTTTTTCAAGGCAGTGGATTATTCCTGAGACTTTGTTTCAGCTCCCTGATCTACTACATGTGGTGTTATTACCATGTTACTTAACATGCTTTTAAACTTTCAGCATGATCCTCTAATGACAGTTTTTACACTAGCAGACACTGAGCATAAAATAAACGGGCAAGTGGAATGAAATACAAACATTTTTTGTTCCCTGTACTATCTTTGCATGTTGATGAAGAGTTTACGTACGACCAGGCGCACCTTAAAGTACTAGCCCATAAAACCACATCTCAGTTTAAACCCATGACACAGCTGTGCACATGATACGCTTCCAGAAATGCAATTCTAGTCCAAGTAGGGATGATAGATATACTATACTACGCACTAGACTTTTAGATAGCATACTCTCAGTTCTAGATAGCCACTGTTCTGCAAATTTAATCAGGCATAACATCTAAGAGCTTAACGCATGGTAAGCACAAGCTGCATATACTTGCCTCACGGTACGATTATTGTGATTGGGAGCAATAGCTGCGCGCCGTCCACGCTTTCCTTTGCCTCTCCGGTAACATCTCTTCATTTCTACTTGTAAAACAAACACACGCACATACTTCAATGCTATTTGCCTGAAACAGTAACAACAGTCTCTTAACACAGCCTTCTTTTCAATCAAACAGCTCTGCAAAGGCCTAGAGATCAAAACCATTGAAGAGAATAATCTACTTGAAAGCGTTTACTTGAAAGCCCAAGCGGCACCATATCTTGAAGAAAGACAGACCGTTACCATTGGCTGTTCGAAGGCAGGCTGAAGTAAAGAGCGTGCGGTGCTGACACCCTTCTCCATGCAGCGCTTGTAAACGTGCTCTTGCCAAGTCCCGCCATGCGCAGGACGGAGAAGAGCGTGTTTACAACCGCCAGCTTCCTCCCAAGCAGAGGAGCTTCCACGACACGGGGACAAGCCAGAACGACCAACACCCATCTCCCTTACCTGCCGAGCCGGGCCCAGGTGCCGGACGAGGCCTCCCCTCTGCAGCAGCCAGGCCAGACAAGCGGGCCAAGTCCCCCAGCCGCGGGTTTGTAAACGCCCAGACCCACTGACCGCCCTCACGCCTGCCGACTTCCCTGTTGAGCAGAGACCAGCCCCGCGGCTCGCCCCTCCATGCTAAAGCACCCAAACACCAGCCACCCTTCACCAACACCGGCCCCACAGCCTCAATCTCCCCAACTACCGTCAAGGCTCCGCCCACTCGACGATGATTGGTCCGTGTCCGCGCCCGCCTTTTGATGGACAGCTAGATCACCCAACAGGAGGCGGCTAAGCCGGCGCGTGCGCCCTGCGGTAGGGGTGGGTGACGGTTGAGGTCTGACGGGCGGGGTGTTGTAGGTACATCTGAGTAGGCGTGTGTGGAGGTGTCGTTTGCCGCGGTAGGGAGGTAACGTGGAGTAGGGAAGTGAGGGCTTTTAGGGGGTTGAGGAGTGTGTGAGGGGAGCCGCGGTCAGCTCTTCGGAGCGTTTAGTGTGAGGAGCAGCGCTGTGCTGAGGGGCGAGCTTGTGAGGCCTTGCCGCTGCTGGTCAGCGTGTTTGGGGCCGGGGGCTGGGAGAAGCTGCTGGGGTGGGTTCTCGATCGGCACGGGTAGGGCAAGGGGTGGAGGAGAATCAGTAGGTGAGTTCTGTGAAGGGAAATGATTATTCTTCACGAATTGGGTTTGAAGGCAGTGCGTTTGTAGGGTGTGGTAGGGGAAGGAGGTAGAGATGTGTGTTTCTGGGCAGTGGGGTCACTGAAGGGGTACCACTGCTTCCTTCGGTGGGTCACTCATTTGGTTAAAGGCCATTGCCTGGCTTTGGGGAGCCAGAACTTGGTACAACATCTCTAAATTACTCAAGAATTTAGGAGAGAGAGTGCTGGTTCTGAAGTGGAACTCTCAGCTGAGGAGTCTTAATGCTTTAAATATTCTTTGAGCCTTCTGCTAGGCAGCAAGCAGGTAGATGGGTGATACTGAGGCAATAGATCTAGGGCAGCTTTGGGAAGCATGCGGCAAATGGAAGAGTGAAGAGGAAAAAGTTGGGGCTGCAGCAATCAGTAGCAACTCCTCAGGTGGTCAGCAAAAGCTGAAAGAGCTATAAAAGGATGTAGTGGTAACTACCATCATTTTATAGTCCTTGTAAGAAACCTCTTCTTAATCTTTTACCCAAGGTGTCCTTCAGCTGGTAGTGTACAGTGGCCTTCTTCCTCCTCTTCCTGCTTGTACAACATCTAACTAGGAAATTAAAACCAGTATGGTAACAATATTAATTCATTTTATGGATCATGAAGGTTACAGCAAAACATGAACTGTAGTTAACACACACAAAAAAGGTGGAAAACCAAGTTTACTCTTTTTTCTTCCAAAGGGTTGGTTTTGATTTGGTTTTGTCACTTTAAGAATTTTAAATAATAAAATGCCAATACTGGGAAAATAGGCAATAGGTTTTTACTTGTTTCTTTAAATGTTTGGACCTTGCACAAGTTTGCTATGGGTATGTGGCAGGAGAGTAATTCTTGGGAGATAGTAATTTATTCTGCCTCCTAGTTGCTTGGTGTGTGTTTTAAGTTCAAAATGCAGAGTTAGAAATAGCCAGGAAAGTATGCCTTTAAGGATATAAATAGCTGGAGAATTCACCTGCAGCTTGTATAGCTTGTGAGCTCTATGTCTTTACAATGCAGACTACCTGCATGGTCTAATTCTAAGGCATTTTGTTGTCGTTGATTAAGCCTCTTTTTCATAGTGATTTAGTGATATTAATCTTTAGCTTCCAGAAGATGATTTCGGATTTTAATACACTAACAGGAGAAGAACAAAAGTGCTGATAGAAAGTTGCCTCAGCAGTCCTGTCCATGAACTGTTCAGTTGATACTGTCACTGGTGTAGACTGGGTTCAGAGCAATGGTTTATACTTGATTTGTGTGTAAATGTGATGCTGGTACAGCTATGGACAGGATTCTAGGGAATGCTTGGGTTTTTTCCTGCTTGTTGGCTCACTGGCAAGTAGTAATTCAGAATGTCTAATGTTTTACAAATGATGGTATACTGTCCTTCTCTTGGCTTTCATCGTGTTAATTTCAGTGCCATTGAGCAGTGTGTTAGGTTCTGTGGTGCTACTTGTAAGCTGTTGGTTTGACTCCACTGAAATAGAATTACTGTCAGGGAAGAAGTGTGTTAAATAATTTTTCTCACTTGTATTGCATATACTTACTATGGAATCCATGCACAAAAATAGACTGGTAGATAAGTCACAGCTCGCTGTTTTTCCATTTACGCATTTAAATAAATCATATAAATAAAGTACATCACCCTGACAGTTCTTCCTTGGCAATTGTTTGTCTAACGTTTTCTTAAAGCCTTTAGGTTTTGTTTGTTGTGATTATTTTATTGTATCTCTCATTGAAAGATTTTTCTGATGTGTTACCTCAATGCTTATTACTGCGATTCAAAACCATTACTGCTCTTCCTTCTGCCTTCTGTGGATATAAAACCCAATTTAAAACAATTTATTATCTTGCTTCCTGCAACAGTATTCCATATTTTAAAATTGGTAATGCTATCCCAGTTGTCTTTTTCTCTAAAGAGTGGCTAAAGAATGCCTATTCTCCGATATGGCAACTTTTAGCTTTGATCATTCATTCTTTCTTTTTGGGCCCTTTTCATGGGGAGCACATACTTCCTTGAAGTGTGTTCCCAAAAACTGGGTATACCACTGCTCAGCTGAAGCCTTCCTAGTGCTGAGTGTGTTTTGCGGGATATACTCACCTTTGAGAGTCGTATGATGTTGTACACCTGCACAACAGTGTTTGTGTTCAGGAAGCTTATGGTCAAAAGGGATGGGGAGTTCCACTTTGGGAACTGCTACAGCTTTTTTTCAGTCTGGATTTGTGGAACTGGCTGCGCATGGGCTGGTCACAGTTGAATGCTGCTCTGCTCAGGCTGGTTCTTGGGCTGGTGGAAGCCATTCTGATCTGCAAGATGCACTGTGCCATCAAACTGTGTCCTTCATTTGCTCTGCTTATTCTTGTAATTATTTGACTCTTGTAATTATTTGAGGGACTGGTTTTATACCTGTATAGTCCATTAAATAGATATGTCCAAGCTATATTTACTTAGTGTAGGAAGTTTAAAATATAATTCTAAATTTCATTAAAACATTTGGTAAAGACCAAACTTTGTAAATAACATTAGAATTTATGGTTTGGACGTAGGTGAGGGTTGTTGCGGTTTAGTGAGTTGTCTTTCAGCTGAGCTGCAGTACCTGTGTTCATTCTTATCAGTCACATATGAGAACTAAAATTAATTTGCCTAAACTCCTTGTTAAGCTTAAACTGTATTTTCTCATGCTTGGTAGGGGCTAAACTTGCAATTTTAAGCTTAGCTTACATAAGGCAACTCATTAAACTGTGGTAAATGGGAGGTGTATGTGGGCCCACAAATTACCCTGGGCTTGCACAGGGTAATCAAAAGCAGGATTTTATCTAACAGTAAAATTTACCCTTGTTCTAGTGCCACTGAAATCAAAGCGATTGCAATAAGAGCCTATGTAACTTTGTATGCTCCACTTTGCATTATGAGTTGTCAAAGCTTTCAGGTGTGTTTGAATGTGAGTTGCTCTTTGACTTTTTATCTTAGCTTTCTGAATATTCTACTGTCCAATGGTGTGCTCTGCTGTTCATGATGAAAACTGCTTTTGGGTTCTGCATCAGGTGATGCAGGAAGGAACAAAGTGCCGTAGCATTAAAGGATTTCAGGTGATGAATTGTCACAGTTCATATAATGATCAATAACTTGCCGCGTTTATATGGCACGTAGTTTACTTTTTAAGTATTTTTTGTTTGTTTATTTGTTTTAAATCTCGAGATTCCCAAACATTCCTGATGATCCTGGAAGGTGGAACTCCTTCGGGGCCTGCCGGGCGGTGGGAACACAGCAGCGAGCAGTTCCGAGCCGCCCCAGGAGGGGGCGCTAGCGCACTTGCGCAAAGCTGCTGTCTATCGGCTCAGTTGGGTATTTCTGTTTGATCTCTGTTGTCCCAAGTATCGAATTCCTATAAAAATCAATTTAAAAAGCAGAAGTACACAAACGAGTCTCTTTGAAACACTACTTAAAGTGTATTTGTTCTCTATTTATAGCTGTAAGGTCCAGCAGCACTGATGTCACATATTTTAGCCAGACTTCTCTCCAAGCAAGAAGTTTCGTTCTCCTAATATATCAGCTTTGTCTCCCTTGCAGGTCAGAGATTAGGAAAAAACCCTGAAAAGTTGGCAAATGAAACTGAACTTTCGCAGTTTATATCATTTCATTACTTAAAAGGGTGGGTTTTTTGTTTGTTTTGTGTTTGCTTTGTTTGTTTTTGTTTGGGTTTTTTTGTTTGTTTAAATCCAGTACTTCTGGCTGTTAATATGGCAAGAAGTACTTCTGTGCTAATAAATGACTCCTGGAAATTTTGTGGTAGGTTCTGTATATATCAGCTCTTATGTATATATATAAAATACTGTGTTTCCTACTACTGCACTGTTTTCCTTTCAAGTATCTTTAGCCATGATAAATATTCTGGTCAAATTTTGCCTTCTCTTCAGTGCTGCTGTTCTTCATGGACGTTTTCAGAGATAATTTAATGAATATTCTGCTGATTAATAAACTTGTTTTCCTGTGTGATCAGAAAGGAATAAAAAGTCTAAAACACCTATGTGTAAAACTTACCAGAATGAAGTCTAATCTGAAAATTATTTAGGTGCTTAGGGAGGGTTTCACTAAGCGACAGTAATGAAGATATTTAGGTTATACTTTTGCTAGCACTTGGGGAGAGGCTTAATGGCTTCTGATTATAATCTGCAGGTTGACTGCAGGTAAGTGGGTGCCAACAATTTACATGGTTTGTACAATGAAGCTGTGGTGTTATGGGTCTCAGTAGTTAGGCTGGCACATTCCAGGTGATAGTCTGTGGTTAAAAACCCATCTCTGAGACCTTCTACTTGTCATTATCTGCTCTCTCCCAGGAAGGCCCAGGTGACTGGGCAGTGCTACCTCAGTGACTACTTGTGGCTTCCTGTGACTGCAGGAGCCCAGTACAGAGCTGTGTTGTTGCTGCTGTTATTTGGAGCTGACTGGAGGAAGCAAATAAATAGAATCCCCAGCACACAACAACCGGACAAATAACCCAAACCCTCTTTGCTGTTAAGGGAAAGGTTGCAGGTGCACTCCTGATCCATGTAGCAAGAAACCAGTGAGTGCAGAATGGCAGGTCTGGTGGCTGCTGTTGCCAGTTTGTTGAAGTGCACTTACCACGTTTCCTGCTGTAGCCTCTATGGGTATTACAACGGATGTATCACTAGGCTGCTATACTTGTGTATAAAATCTGTTACTGCAGGGGAGGCATGGTCTTAGGTATAAAGAAAAGATGTACCTGTACTTGCTAATGTCAACAGATTGGCTCTGTTATGTATAGTCAAAGTAGAGTGACTGAACTGATATATCTACTGAGTTACTTTCCAGAGTGAAAAAAACCCAAAACAGCCTAAAATTGAGAATTCAGAAGATCAGGATCTATGCTGTGCAGTAGCTCACTTTAGTTGTGCATATGTGGATTTATGTTTGAACTCTTTTCCCCTAGAAAGACAAGCTGAAATCCAGACTCTGGTGCTAAATTTTACACAGTAACCTGCATGTACCTTGAAGTAGCTCCTCTTGACTCTGATTCTGAAGGGATGTTAAAAATCTTCTGACTTTTGCTGTAAAAAGAAGGGTTTACTTTGTTGCTTTGGTTCAGACTTGCTACTCCTGTGATGTAGGGCAGGCTTCTGTGCACCAGCTAGTTTTTTAAGTCTGTTCCAGAAATGGCTGCTACATCTGTCTTTCAAAATAGCACGTGGTCTCTCAGACAGCAAACTGCTAGATATCTGCAAAGCCCTTTTGAACGATTTTGATGTTTTAGCTAAATTTCTTTAATGTGATTTATGTGCAGTATATGAACAGTTACCTAACACTTGAAAATGTTGTTTTTTGACTTCTGCCATTATGACTTGTGAGCTCAATTTACAGATTAGTAAATAAAGTAGCAATACTTGCCTCTCCTGCTGGTTGTGTAGGTATATGTAAGTTGCATGTGTGTATATCCATAGATGGACGTATCTCAGTCTACAAACCCAGGACTTCATTACCACATATTTCTGTGTATGGGTGGAGGGAATGCTAATTTGAAGGCATTAGATTTGCAAATGATTTTGACCACAGAGGTGTCTGTGCTCTGACATATTTCCTGTGGTGCTGCAAGTCTGATGTTTGTCAGTTCAAAATTATAGAATAGTTAGGGTTGGAAAGGACCTTAACATCATCCAGTTCCAACCGCCCTGCCATGAGCAGGGACACCTCACACTAAACCATGTTGCCCAAGACTTCATCCAGCCTGGCCTTGAACACTGTCAGGGATAGAGCATTCACAACTTCCTTGGGCAACCCATTCCAGTGCCTCACCACCCTCACAGTAAAGATTTTCTTCCTCATATCCAATCTAAACCTCCCCTGTTTAAGTTTTAACCCGTTACCCCTTGTCCTGTTAATACAGTCTCTTGTGAAGAGTCCCTCCCCAGCATCCCTACAGGTCCCCTTCAGATACTGGAAGGCTGCTATGAGGTCTCCATGCAGCCTTCTCTTCTCCAGGCTAAACATTCCCAGCTCTCTCAGCCTGTCCTCGTATGGGAGATGCTCCAGTCCCCTCATCATCCTCCTGGCCCTGCTCTGGACTTGTTCCAACAGTTCCATGTCCTTTTTATGTTGAGGACACCAGAACTGCACACAATACTCCAGGTGAGG
>JBCJKH010021681.1:15225-25482 GCA_039877255.1 Loriculus beryllinus
TAGAAGCAGATGGAAAAACAGTTTTCCTTTTGAAAATGATTTCAAGAAAAATGCATTTGACTAGGATTTGTGAGTGAAATCAGACCCAACTCGAATAGATTGTTCAGAAAAAGAGGTTTGGGGCTTCTTTGTTTTTCTAGAAATGGAAAAAATTGTTTTAGGTTAGCAGACACTTATGAAAAAAAGATGTGTGTTGAACTGGATTTGCTCCACGGAGTTCTGTGCTTTTAATATGTGTTATTTTATACCACTCATTAAAATAAATTGAAGTGATTTAGTATCAAAACAGAAATATGTATTAGATTGCCTTAGGTCCTTCCAGCTCTATATCTCAATTATTTTAAGCAATAACTTGGGAAAGCCAAACCTTATGGTATAATGAACCTCCATTTCTTGATGCCATATTCTGTACAGTATACTTCTGGAAACACAAACAGAAAAAGATCTTGTAGGGGCCTCTAAGAGTTGCCATGAAGTAAGCAGCTGGGTAGTTTTATGGGGTTTTTGCAGGGAAAGATCAAAACCATATATGTATTGAGCTCTATTGGAGCTTGGAGGGTGAATTTGTTTACCCTGAATCAGACAATGAACCAGAAGACACCTTGTAATTGCTCAGCTGATTCACTTTTAGTATTCTTTGACTGTGTCTTCAACAATGCTCATGGAATCTTTTGCAGCAGCAGTGGGTAAATGCTGAAATGGGCTGTAAGGAGAGATTGAAGAGACTCCATTCTTGGAGATGTTCAAAACACGACTGGATATGTTCCTGGGCAGCCTGCTCTGGCTGACTCTGCTTTGGGCAGTGGGGATTGGACTAGATGATTTTCAGAAGTGCTTTCCAGTCCAAGTAGTTCAATGATTCTGAAAGTCTAATCTACTTTATAATTTCCCTGTCTTCCACTAAGAAATGCTGAGTTTACACTTTCAGTACAACTGGGTTAATACACAAAAACAGATGTAGCGCAGAATTTGAAAGTATTTTTCTTGGGGTGAAGGACCATAGTGCCATTGGGAATCCAGTCCAGCATCTGGATAGAGTTCAGCTCAGCATTTCTTCCTGCTTGGCTGAGGAGACCCCTCAGCATTTCACCAGGGTGTTCAGGACTTTCTATAGCTGTTTTTCATCCTTACTTGTAGCACCAGAATTTATTTGCTGCCACATTAAGGGTTTGGTTTTTTTTTTTTTCAGATTTCTTTTAATTTGCTTGGTTCTTTGTTTTTCTTTTTTTCTCCAGAGGATACTCCCTAAGTGACCAGAACAGCTCTGTTTGGGATCAGTTGTTACTTCTTGTCTGCCAGCTGTGCTTTCTGAAGGTTTTGACAGGCAGCTGAAGTTCTGTGCTTTTCTAGCTTTTGTGGCAGTAATAGCTAAAAATCTGCGACCTAAGAACTTACAGAAAGATGGTTTCTGAGGAGTCCTTCCAACTGCACCAAGTTTAGGAAAGTTGAATCTGCTAATGCTAAAAACAGCTGAGAAAGAGGTAAGTCTTCAGTACAGGCTTTTGGTCAGGGTTTCTAGTTTTAGGCTGAGCTTCCCAAAGCCTTGGAGAAATGTACACAACCATTAGGACACAGCAGCGCAAGGCAGCCTGCACCAGCTCTGATCCTCCCTTACTGATCAGTTTCCCTTTTAGAAAAGGACCAGGAAAAAAAAGTCTCCCTAACTGCATTCAAAGAAGCTGATATTCCAGTTCCAGCAGGTTCCAGGAAACACAAACAATCATTTTGAAAAGAGAGTCTGTGATCTGAACCCTTCTCATTCTGAAATGTTCCTAACAAAAGAAATAAAAAATAAAGAAATGTAACCATTTGGCCTTGGGTAGGATACTTTCAGCCCCTGGCCCTTGTAACAGTGAAGTGTGCTGCGTGTGATGGGTGTACAGCTTTACTTGGGGAACTTGGCTGATAATACTTAAGCATTTTGCATGGGCAGATGGAATATGTGGCCATTTTTAAAACAGGAACAAATGTACGAATTTAATTACAAAGTGATTTGACAGGCATTTGTTCACTCATTGCATAATTTTCTAAAGAAACCTGGAACAATTAATTGTTTCAGACGTGATCTTAAATAGATGTTATAGACTTCTTTTTGGTGACATTTCAGAACTCATATTACAAACTTCAGTTAAAGTGTTTTGGTTTTGTTCTGTTATTGATTACAGGCCACTTTGTCAGCCTCTAATTATGCACAACTGTCCCCCCTCAAAAAAACCCAAACAACACAAACCCCAAAACAGGAAAAAAAAAAATCCAAAGACAATTTAATATAAGTTTTTCTAACTACAGGTGTTTTGTCTGTATATAAGGCTCACTAGTGACCAGATAAACAATCCAGGCAATCCTGAGACTCTTTGTCTTGACTGAAAACTTAAGCATCTGTGAGACATAACTCAAAGTTAAGATTTGTAGTAAATGTGGTTAATACCAGACTTTTTGAATTGATTCATGTACTTACATAAGAAAAATGGATGCACTATTAGGAATGTCTCATACTGCCCAATCCTACAGTAAGCACTGAAAATCCAAGATGCTGTTCAAGCATCACCTCCTAGTGAAATTGGTCATTCTGGATTCTTATATTATTTCATTTTAAAAACAAAACCTGAAAATGTAATTTACTCTTCTCACATTTTTGAAAGTGAAAGAAAAATTTTGTTTATATCTTGCAAATAATAGGACTATGCCTTTATAATTTGTCATGCTAATACTCTCTAAGAGGTTGAGAGCTATTTTCATGTATTTATTCATTCATTCATTTTAGTATCTTTACTTTCTAATTCTTTTTAAATTAGCCTTTACATAGCTGGCGGCAAAATGCATTAAAAATATTTTAATAATATATGCTCTGTTACACATGAATTTGTTTCAATCCAGTTTTTCTAACTATGTATATTCAGAAGAAAGAATGAATCTTCATAAACTTGTTCCTATTTTATCAACATCTTTTTATTCTCCTTAGCAACGCAGAAGGAATTTAAGCTTCACTGTATACTTTGTGTGTATTCAGAGTACTCTTTCAAATCAAGTAAGGCTTCTTCTTAACCATATAGCAAAGAAAATAATCTATTTTTCCATACTCATATTTGGGTCATGTGTTAAAATATTCCTGATCTGACTTTTCCTCAAAGTTATTTATTGTAGGTTATCTCAATCTTGATCTAAATAACAGCAAGAGCTTTTCAAAGCGTTCACAAGAAAATCTGAAGTTATTCAAACTTAAAATACTTTGTTCTGTAAAAGAAAAAAAAAAAGAAAAAATGGTAGGAAAGAAAATGCAGGCTAGGTTTATCTAAAGGTATAAAAAACGTAATGACCCTTTACAGTCAAACCTGTAACTAATTTCATGTTAAATAAGGCACAGCTTGTAATGTTGCAAATTCTTTAGCACAAAACTAATTCAGCTCTGCAGGGACACATTTCCTTCTTGGGTTTTGGCACTTTTAGTAGAGACTTGAAAGTGTTGGGACCCTTAGAGCACCAACTAGCCGTCACTGCCTTAATCAGCCTGAACTGGGATGCACAACCACACACAAATGATGTGAAGTCCCCTGAGAAGGTGGATATACGACTACAGGCATGACAAGGCACTGTGCTGAGGACCCAAGCAGTTTCAGGGCTAGAGCTCACTTGCTCCTGCTGGCTCACAGTGTGGGCAGAATGAATGTGGGCTAGATAGAACGTGGCAATGCAAACAAGTTTACAAGTGTAACTAATCTGATTTTTTAATAAAGAAATATATCAAATAAGCTATCTTCTAAGTGTCCCACCAGCAAAGGTTGACTTTCCAATGACAACTGTTTTCCTAATTTTACAAAACTTGTTTTCTTACCCAAAGTTTATTTAAATCAGGTAAGAAACAACCATGTACGTTCCAATTTTGTGGTCAAATACCTAGAGAAACTCAGTGATTTGAAGAGATCTTTTTGGCTTTTATTTGAAAAATGTCTTATGTAATCAAAACAAGTTTTGGCAAAAGTTTTACAATTAATTGTCATAATTTTTCTTTAAACAGATAAAAGAAAAATATTTTTTATTTTTTTAAAGAAAAGTGTTGTTTTTTTAAAGCCAGATAGGGATGACAAAGCTATGTGTCTGACAACCTGGATACAGAATTCCACCATGAGGGTATTCATGTGGGTGACTATTAAAGAGTTACTATTTTGGAAAACACAGGGTTTTGACCTTCACAAGCATGTAGTTTGACATATTGCATAATGCAGGACATGTATTTTCCCCATATTAATTTCAGTATGAAATAAACCATCCCTTCCTAGAAAGTAACAGTGTGAATTTGATTGAAAATAAAATCCATAACCCAGTAATGGAAAACTCATGGAAATCAATACTGAATATTTTTCATTCTTATTTAACCTCACTGCAAAGCAGCACTATTTCTTTTTGGAATGGGTATGAGTTTTTATGTGACCTGCAATTATTTTCTGACTTCTTTGAACTCTCCCTGATTTAACATTTTGATAAAGCACTCCAGTGTCATGTTGTGGCAGTAATGACAAATACAGATGTAGTGGTACTATTTTTCTATTTTGTGTCCTGTTTATACAGTTGATGATCATACCAGCTTGCTTGGTTACAGCATTTTGTATAGGCATCTCAAGTTCTGTATATGATCCATGAATATCCCTAAAAGTCTTGCCATCCTATATCAGGATAGGGTCCCTACTTGTGTGCTTGACCTGCATGCTTTGTGTGACCTCTCCTTTTTGTTTGTAGATGGATAACTTTACACTTGGTAGTAAATACGTCAAATGGTAGCTAATCCATCACACCTTTAGGTAAACTGTTCTAATGATTGATCACTATTGATGTTAAAAATGTTTGGTTTATTTCCATTCTGTTTTGATCTGCCCTCAGATTCCAACCTCTACAGATTATCTTGGTTGATAATTAGGAAATGTTAAGTCACATCTTTTTCTTTCATGAACATCTTGTGGAGCATTTGAAAGACATTTTTTGACATTCCCTTCATTTAAAAGAATGATTTTAATGAGGCACTTTTTTGTCAATTTTTTTTTTTAAGTCTTTTTTTATAGACTTTCCTGTTTGTCAATAATATTTTCAAGTAACTAATACCAGAGTTAAACACTGCATTCCCACAATGGTCTTTTCATATACAAAGGAGTCACATCTCCCCAACCCTGTATATAATTTCTCACACTGAGGAATGCACTTGATTTTTCTGTCTGAACCACTCCAATGCAAGTTCACTTTAACTTTATTATCCAACATAACTCTTAAAGATTTTTGAATAATTTCTTTCCAGAAGGCTTTCTATCAAAAAGGGGTAACCACTTTATTCCTGCATGTGGCACATCACTGTATTAAAACTTATGAAGAAGTTGAATGAGGGGTGGTCTTTGAAACTGTTATAAGACATATTAATGTCTTAATATGTCAGGATCAGGATCAGGACTGTCTACTTACAATTACTTTTTAAAGATGCCTCAGTGAGTTTCAAATTAACAGCTGTTGAATGATTTTTTTTAATTTCTAGCAAAATTTTAGAATACTATGAGCTACTTATTAAAAAAAAAACCCTGCTTATCAAACAGATTTCAGATTTCACCAAAAATATTGCATTTCCTGGCTAAAACCCAATCACAATAAAGCAATTCACCATTTACATCAATTCTGTTTCCATCTTGGGACCTGGTGGTTTTAGCTTGCAGTTAAGTTGCTTGTCTTACAAGTACATTGTTCACCTGTAAGCCCATTTAAGAATATCATCCTGTCAGCGTCTCATTGCCTGGAATTTAATGTGATTTTAGCTCTCTGAAAGTCAGTTTAACAGCATGAAAACCTCTTTTCCTAGGTCTTCCTGATCTCTTGAAGCTTACTAATAACTTACTAATAAGTTATGTTGATTTTGATGTGTTCTATTCTTGTCTTTGTTGCAAAATCCCCATTCTGCCTGAATCTTAAAGACTCAGAGCTCTCCTGGCTTGGAGATCTGCCTGCTGCCAGGAAGACATGGTAACATAAGAGAGATCTTTCTAACCTTCTAATTCAGTATCACCCTAGTCCCTCTGTCAATTACTAATAGCATAATTCTAGCATGTCCTCTCTGCTATGCACTTGGATAATAGCAATCCTATCTGCTATGCATTTGGGCTCCTTCCATTATGTTTTTCTCTTCACTGTGTATTAAATGCGGAACCGAAGACTAGAAATTGAAGTAATCCCCTGAGTACTCAGTAAATCTCTAAAGTTTCTTTGTTGCTCATCCTATAGTCTTCCAACAAATACATTGGTAGTTCTGAGCAGGCAAACAGAAGTTAAAGCTTGTAGTCAAGTACAAGGAACAAGCACATTTTATTTGCAGAATGAATGATAGATGCGTAATAGTGTTAAATGTGAAGATTTGATATGACAATAAAATGAACTTCTGCTAGTATTCATTCTCTCAGAATTATTCAGCACTGTGAAATTTAAGTTGGCTGTCTGCACCCTGTCTGTTCTGCTAATTTTTTTAATTGCCTATTGGTTAATGTGAGGAATCAAAAGGACATACGGAGACAAAATTCAATAGTCAGGTAAGAAGCTTCCTGTCTGTGATTTAGATGACACTGTGGAATGAGTGATGATAAGTGAGAGTGAAGTGACATTTTAACAATTTTTTTAATGTTAAAATGTCCCCAAGTAGGCTTGATTTGTACATGTTCCTGGCTGTTTGACATCTCTTGTGTGAAGAAAATCTGTGGTATGTCTTAAATGGTGAGAAAGTTGAGTTTAGTGTTGTCTGGCGTCACCATTGCATTGCAGTGTGATTGAAATATAGTAGTGAATCTGGCCCTGAGGGTGCAAGTTTGCTACAGACAGTTTCAGTGGACTGAAACAGTCTTCCAAGGGGGATTTTTCGCGTCTTGAACTTGACTGATATTGTGTGCAGTTATCTACTCCAAGAATTTCACCAACAATCAAAGTCCACTTACATGGATTTCCTTCTGGTGCTTACAAATATTTGTACCTGGTTTACTTTAGTTGTAAGCCACCCCCATGCCATACTTTTTTTGATTATTAATGTAAAAAGTGAGAATTTGGAAATGGGTTAAAAGGAAGTAAGCATGGATTTGTCACAGAGGTTGCACAAAGAAGTGAGTGTGCCACTTTCTAGATGGGAGTAAATCTCATCAAATTGAGAATGTAAGCTTACAGTACAAGTTGAGATCTTGGTACTGCATCACTTTAGCTCTTACCGTTGCAGACCATTGGGAAGGAAATTTCAATTCAGTGTCCATTGGGCCCTTTGACCTTTCTGTTGACTACGTGTGAGTTTGTGCTTTCTATGTGTGTGCATGTGTCTTTTTTTAAATACATGCACACTAGGAAGTAAATGGAGACTGTGATATCCTTTTGGTTTTAAGAATCATTGACATAGGAAAGAAGAGAAACAGTTATCTAAAAATAATTTCATACTGTGTTGAGCCTGATCTAAGCAAAGATATTTATCTGTGTTTATAAAACACTGTGATTTATACTTGAAAATTATTATATGATACTTCTCACAATTAGTCATTATATTATCACTGTAAATAGAAAAAATATTATGTGACAGAAAGGATCAGAATGGCAGACTAGAATTTTCTCTGCCTATAAGTATCACTGCCATGATGTTTGCAACATTTTTGTTTTATACATTCCTGTTCCAACACCTTTTCCTATGTAAAATTACACTTGGTTTATAGTAACAGAGTAGGAAATTAATTATTGAATAAAACAAAATGATTTAGAAGTGCCTCCAATAAGGACAGTGAAGCAATTTCATTGTTACTGAGCTGAGAATCAGCAGAAAACATCTTTTCCAGAAAGTATAATTTATTATCCTGATCTTTTGAATGTTTATGGTACAAGTAAGATTATTCATATGCATTTGGTTTAAATCTTGCAGCCATGTTCATTTGAAACAAATTAATTGCTTGTGTAGTAAGCATAAAGTGGTTCTTAGAATGAGTGAAATTAGGAAGTATAGCTGAAATCACTGATTATAGGATGAATAAAAGTGAAATGCACAATCAAAAGGAAAGGGGAGATAGAAACTAAGCTGGAGTTAAAGGGTTATGTACTTTTTATATTTCTCTTTTCTTTCCTCAATATACCTTGCAATTTCTATTTTAAACACTTTGATGACCAACTCTGAAAGTATTTGCAAAAGATTTTCTAACTTTTGCTCAGTCCATAAAAATGTGTGCAAAGAAACAGTAAGAATACTTTGTTTTGCTGAACACAATATACTATCAATCTCATCAAAGTTAGAAATTGTGTTAAATGCTATTTCTTTGCATGCCACACAACATTATGGGTGAAATTTAGTCTTCCTGTACCTAGAATTTTCAACAGGCATATTTTTCAGTTTATAGATTACATAGATGACAGTAAGAGAGTTTTCTCTCGTAGACTAGAGTTTGAATGGATTGATAAGGTAGCAGAATAGGTAGAGGTGAATTTGGAAATGACAGCTTTAGCTTTACATTTGTCTCTTGCTGTGTTTGACTCAATAATGAAAAGTGAAATTAGCTTTATTTGAAAATCAAAAGTCAAATGTGGAGGAAGTTAAAGAAAGAACTTTTTATTCATTTTTATCCCTGATATGATAGCACTGACTGGAACAGTTGCCATCTCACACAAGAGAACTACTTTTTAGAAAAGATACCTGTACAAGTTTAAAGCTGCAAACTGGGTAGAATAGTCCCAGTGTATACCAACATTTAAGTGTGACTAGAGTACATGTCCATGTAATTATTGTGGCCATGCACTAGCATTTGCACACATGAACATTTATACTATATGGCTGCCTACAGTTCTAAATTGGAGTCTGTGTGTGGTTTTTTTTTTACTGTGGACATGAATTTGGGTTTTCTACTTATTTACAAAACAAACAAGTGATTTTCACTTGCCTTCTCTACTTTCCTAGTGGAAACTTGCAGATGGAGCTGAACTTTGTTTTAAAAAACACTCTTGAACTGTTTGGGTGAAAAGATTTATCAGTGAAGCTGGATGTTTATGAGGACCTTATGCTACATTCAAAATCAAAGGTATTATGTTATCGTGACTCTGGAAAAGAAAGGTTCTTGTGCATATAATCAGCATGAAGGCCCCCAACACTGTCTGACAGCAAAGCCCTCTGGCATTCAAAGCACAGAGCTCTTCATTGTTTGATATCCTGGAAGCAGCCCGCTGAGGGTGAAGGCTCAAACACCCTTTCATTTCAGAAACATTGCTTTTTAGTTTTTGCTCCTTCCTGCAGATACTTTTCTGCCTTTCACTCTTGAAGGACCTTGAAGGTCCTCTAATTAGGCATGGAAAGGACAACAAAATATCAGAACATTGTTAATGACATTTTATTCATATGGCTTGAAATCTTCCTGTGATGTTTCACATCATGCTCTTTCTCCATGAATCAATTTATTTTGGTGGCAATTTTACCCACTTAAGGGCTAAAAAAATCCTGGATAAGAATCACAGTATCTTGCCTTAGTTCTCTGCAGAAAATGCTTTTATTGAATGACTTCTCAGTCTTGATGTGTGTATTTGCTATAACCCTTCTTACATTCTCAATAGTGTTTTGAATGTATTATTGATTGAAAGGTGAATGAGCATTCCTCTGTCATTAGGGATTTTTGTGGGTGGTCACCTACTTTTTTTGTAAAATGTCATATTAGAAAGTAGAATGGCTTATTCTGGAGTGAAAGATAAACCCTGACAGATGCAAGCAAAACAAATCACGTGGTTATTTCTTTGCTTGTCACTATTTTTTCAGAACTACCAGCAAGGGAGTTGGTAAGGCTTATAGTCACCTGAAAGTAATTCCTGCATGAATTAAAGAGAGATACTGCAAATGAAGAAGCCACCATCAAGGAGAAACTGCAGAGTGTCAAAATATCCTTGACTACTGGCTAGTGGTGAGATAAATGTCTTTTTCCTTTCCTTATTCTGTGCATGCTCCTTTCTTCTGAAAAAAAACCCAAACAACCCCCCCTCCCAAAAAAAAACCAAAACAAAACAAACAAAAACCTCCTTTGCATGGCAGCCAAAGGGTACAGTATATTTTTGATTTGCAGCTGAAGGATCATTTCATGTTCATAGAATAGAATCGTAGAATTGTTAGGGTTGGAAAGGACATTACGATCATCTAGTTCCAACCACCCTGCCATAAGCAGGAACACCTCACACTAAACCATGCCTCCCAAGGCTTCGTCCAACCTGGCCTTGAACACTGCCAGGGATGGAGCACTCACA
>JBCJKH010021682.1:0-17073 GCA_039877255.1 Loriculus beryllinus
TTCATTGCACTTCTCTTGTCATTAGAAATGAAGGGTACATTTCTAGAAAACTAGTCATGTTTGTCAGAGAACTCAGCTAGCTACAGAGAAAGATTTTTCCATGTGCCTTGATTTTCTCTTTAAGAGAGTATGTGACAAACTAGCTTGACTACCTCAACGAACAGACTTGTTAAGGAAATACTTTACCTCTAGTAAATCTTCTTTCACCTCTTCAGAGTTCTAAATTATGGTGGGTTAATAGTTGTCTTAAGAGAATTCATGAAAAAAGCAAGCCTCAATTATCATGTACTTCTTATCTGATGACCATCTAAAAGCATCAGAGTTGCTAGGAAAAGGTCCAATGACTCTCTTTCAAAGCTAGATCGACTTTTTACTCTCTTTAAATGAGGTACATTTGCATCAAGTAGGCACACCAAAGTGCTGCATAAGTACTCTCTGTATTTCTCCCTGGTTAAAGTACAATTTGACTAATGACTTTAGATCACAACAGTTTGGTAGCCTTTATCAGATATAAGAGTGATGAAAAATGCGGGTGGACATTTATATTATCCCACTAGATGGTATATATACAAAAGGTATCTTTTAGGCTGAATAAATAAAAACAAATATCTGTAAGGAAAACCAGCAATAAATGTGAATGTAATGAAAACAGAAAATAAGTTAGTTGCTATTTAATATTTTTGTATCATAGTTATAGGTAATTGCATCTCCAAGTTTTTCTAGCCTGTTGAGACATAGTTTTTTGTTTTAAACCCCTTAATGGTAATCTCAGCACTGTTTGCCTGCTAAATATTAAATCAAGACTGATTGTTTAAGTTATACCTCATTAGAAGAAGATGTAAGTTAGAGACATTTGGGAGGAGTGAAGAGTGTTAATAGGGTTGATATGGAAAAGATGAGGCAGTCAAAAAATGCATGCCTTGTGTTATAATAGAGAAGTAGCTCAGCTTTGAAAAGTGTTTCTCCTTACCACTCATTCCTATACTTATATTTGTGCTGCCAAATGAAATACTTAGAAATACTGGCTATCTTAAATCAAAAATAGCAAGAGAGGACAATAAGAAAGGAAACTCCAGTGGAACACAAAAGGTGTGGATGATTCACTATGAGGATGGTGAGACACTGTAACAGGTTGCCCCTAGAAGTGATGCCCCATTCCTGGCAGTGTTCAAGGCCAGGCCGGACAGGGCGTTGAGCAACCTGGTCTAGTGAAAGGTGTCCCTGCTATGTCAAGAGGGGTTGGAACTAGATGATCTTTAAGGCCCCTTCCAACCCAAGCCATACTAGGATTCTGTGATTTGACCCAGTTTAAGAACACAATGAAGACATTGGTTTTCCTCTGCAATGTCTTGAAAATAATTAGCAGATTTTTTTTTTTCCTTTTTTTTTAAATGTGAATGAAGCAGCCAACTTTTAGCCTAGCTTAGGTGTGTTCCCAGTATAACATCCGAGTGCATGAGTAATTATCAGCAGGTATAAAGTAAACTGATCTTTGCAATAATGGCAGATAACCATTATTAGAAAGACTCATAACTGTCTTTGCAGCTATTTCTTTACTTCCACTGATATGGCCATATATATAAGGATAACAGGGTTAGGTGAGGTTGATGCAGTTTAACTATGCTCCACTGAGTAACAGCAGGTTTTCAGAAGTGAGATTATCATTGATTTCCTTTTAAGTTGTGTACACTGAACCATTGACTTATTAAAGTAGTACTGGTTGGCTGTTGGCATATGGATTTTTTATCACTTTTAGAAAAGAAGTACAACATTGTCCACAGATATCTCTGCTTTTTCTTGCTATATAAAAATAAATGTTCCAGGTACCACTTTTACAGAAAACAAAGCTATCTTGCACTTGAATATTGAGCAAAAGTGATGATCCAGGAAAACACAGGCCAGGGTGGATGGGGCTTTGAGCAACCTGGTCTAGTGTGAGGTGTCCCTGCCTATGGCAGGGTGTTGGAACTGCATCAGCTTTAAGGTCCTTTTCAATTCAAACCATTCTATGATTCATATTCATGTTAGGATTCTGGGCAAAAAATATGAGGTTTTTTAAAGACTTTCCTAAAAAAAACCTCTTTTCTTCTAAATGGAAGAATTGAGGTCAGCTTGAAATTACCTCCCGTTAAGTCAGGTGACTTTCGGAGTAACTGCCAGTGGACAGAAGCTGTTACGTCCTTTGCTTTCTAAGCAATTTTGTCACATTGCAGTCCCTCTAGGAATATGCAAATTGATTGGCAGAATGAAGAGATGAAGAATTGTACAAGCTGTAACTTCAATCTCCTAACTGCAACAGCTGGGAAAGGATGCTTGATTTTCTAAAAGCTCCTCTAGATTTATAGAGGCAATAGTGGAAGCACCGCTGGCTGTCACTTCTGACAGCTGTCAAAAATTGTTTAATAGCAGCAGCTTCTATATTTGCATCCAAAATTAAGAATTTTCTCTCAGTGTTTTTGCTGAAATGATAGCTAAATATTTTGCAAAATTATTTCTATTAATTATATATGTATGTATATATACATAGCAAAAATGGAATATTGTAAGTAAGAGCTACTGTCCCTCCCAAATCCTCAAACCAATTAGGAAGCATCAGAGCGGTTTAGGAAGGAGGGGGTAGTTTTGTGGTATTTCTAATAGTTTCTCTGTAACTGCAGCTGCAGCTGGAAGTGGCAATGCTGTGCTGCCTCTTCAACACGCACTATGCCTTTACACCATTCCAAGTGGGCAGAAGTGCTAGAACCAAAATAAGCTGGGTATTTTTGTCCTCATTTTGAACAAGTCTTAGAAGTGCTGAGTTTCTTAGGAGCAATGTGTTACTTTCCAGACTTGCTAAGATGTGCTGGAACACAGCAAAGATGAGATTTGAATGGAGAGATGAATCAAACCATGCCCAAACCCATGGTACCTTATGCTAGCTTGCTGTGTTTTCTTCCCGTTCTGAAACAAAGCAAAAAAAAAAAAAAAAACAAAAAAACAAACAAAAAAAAAAAAAACCAAACAAAACAAAACCCACACAAACCAAAGCATGGTGATCATAACCTGTTCTGAAAACAGCTCTCACAATGACAGTGTTATGGTTTGGCTCCACCTGGCAACTAAGCACCACCCAGCTGCTTGCTCTTTTCCAATCCAGTGGGATGGGAAGAAAATCAGAAATGTAAAACTGAAAAATCTTGTGTGTTGAGGTAAAGACAGTTTCATAGGTAAAGCAAAAGACATGCATGCATGCAAAGCAAAACAAGGAATTCATTCACTACTTCCCCTGGGCAGGCAGGTGTTCAGCCATCTCCAGAAAAGCAGGGCTCTCTCACGTGTAATGGTTACTTAAGAAGGCAAATGTCGCTAACTCCAAATGGCCCCCTTCTTGCCCCAGCTTTATATTCTAAGCATGATGCCATATGGTATGGAATATCCCTCTGTCCCTGGAATATCCTTGTCCCGACTGTGTCTTCTCCTAACTGCTTGTGCATAGCCAGCCTCTTCGCTGCTGGGGTGGGGTGAGAAGTAAAAAAGTCCTTTAGCTCTGTGTAAGCACTACTCAGCTGTAAGAGCCTCTATTGCCAACACTGTTCCCAGCACAAATCCAAAGCAGAGCCTCATACTAGGGTTTTTTGAAGAAAATTAACTAGCCAAAATCATCACACAGATGAGACATCTTCCACTGTTCTAAGATGCCATACACCAGGCTGGCTGCAGTGAAACTAGAACTGTGATACAGTTCTTCCACGGGTACAGTCCTAGCAAATCACTTGAATGTTGAACCAAAACTACTGTGTTTCCACAATAATTGGTCACCTGGCACAACTGAGACCAAGATGGGACCACAAGCATTTAATATCAGCTCCTAAACAGTCATTCTGTTGGGATTTAAAGTTCAGTAGCTTATTTGGTTTAAGGAATTTCACAGATTGTGAGCAGATTCATTCATGGAGTGGGGATATACCCATCTTCTTTCCATGAACATAGCTGATTCCCTGCAAGAATATTGGTCTTTGGACACTCTACTTTGCGAATAGAGACCTGGATTTGCCCTCTGCAGTATTCTACCAGAAATTTTAGGGTTTCTTAGAGTGGGCGGAATATAGACAATATTCTGCAAAGTGGAAAATAGATCACAATATTTTTCTTCTGGACTAGTTTATCTGTGCAACACTGTAAGGAAGGACTAAATGTAATTCAAATAATACTAAGTGCATGTTTTGGCACTTTAGTGCCCTCTTTTGAATGTGTCTACTGGCATTTCTTTGAAATAGAGTAATCCTGATAATGGTCACTGATTGCTTTCTGGTTTTTGTAAATTAGTCCTTTGCAAAGGGTAGAGCAACACCAGTGATTGAAACAAATTGTTGTCTAAAGAGTCTCTGCTTTCTTGAAAAGCAACTGCAATTTCAATCCCCTCTCAAGGCACTGCAGAGTTAGAGCACAGCAGCTGAGAAAAGTCTTTGAGTAATTAGATCTCAAACACAAATAAAGAACGGTGTTTTTCTTCACGGATACACCATTACTTTGACATTTTCTCTTCTGTTAAAGTGGATAAAAGTTTACATTTCAGCTATCCAACTGAAAAATAGAAATCAATCCAAGCTAAACTGTTAGGTTTAGACTGAAGTTTAAAACCACAGCTCTGCCATCACTTCAGAAAGGACTGCTCTTGTGCCTGAGTCAGGCAGCAGATCAGAAAGCTGACAGTGGCTAGAGCTGCCCTCGGCACCATGTCTGCAAAAGAACTGCAGGCAGACATAGTGAGTGAAGTGAGAAACCTCTTGTAAGCCACTCTTGCAAAATGTACCCTTGGAGAGAGATGCTCTGATTTCAAGAAAATTAGGAGATTCAGCATGAACAAGTGGCTCAGCATGTAACAGTGAAAATGTAAAAGGCATCCTTCTGTAACAGTGAAGTCAGGCTGCCCTGGTTGCTCAGAGTGCAAGCAGAAGATACTTAAGCAGAGAAGCTGTTCCCACCTTAGGTGAGGGTGTTGAGATGAGTATCAGGGGACACTCCATCCTTTAACTTAAACTGTTTTAAAAACAAGAGAAACCCCAGACCAGATAACAACACATGGAAATTTTTATACCACTTGAGGAAGGGCTTACAATATTTGTTAGCTGCTGGGGAAAGGTGTTTTACAACAGGATATTCTAAGTAATATTATATATGACTAGAGATCCTAGTTCATTGTACAGTGATGAACTGGTGACTACTCTCAGATGTTCTCAGCCTGTTTGTAGCATGAAGATATGAAGAATGTTTACCCTTCCAGACTTTTTTTCTTTTTTGGGGGCAAGTAGGGGAAAAGAGTTGGGAGATGGGAGAAAAAGGGGATGTTATGTTGTTTTTTTTCGTTGCCAGACAGCTTGCTGAGAATTTCAGTTAATTTCTCCTACAGCTCCTATCCCAGAAGTGCTCAGTGTGTACCAGATATCTTCAAACAACAGCCTGATGGCAATGCAGAGACAGCAAAGGGCAACTGGGAGATACTGATAGTCTGCAGCCCTACGACCCCTGCTCATTATGTTGCCTGACCAGAGCCAGTCCAGCAACACCAATAAAACCCAGCACTTGCAGCTCTGGGTACCTTCCTCTCAACAGTGTCACCAGCCAGGTACCCTTCAAAGGTCTCTGCTTTGCCCATTACTACCTACCTCAGGACACCTTAAAAACTAGCGGAAGGCTCCTGAATAGTAAAATCCTTTTCTGAAAACTCTCATTGCTGAAAATAGTGAAAAGGGACAAAAATACTTTTCTTCATCAAAGGAACATCACAGGGCTCTGTGCATGCATTTGTTTACAAGCTCTGTTTCCCACTGGCCTGGAGCTGCCTCCCCTGCCCCTGAACTAGGTCATGATTGCAGATGCCCCCCCTGGCCTGAGACAAGAGAAGGAAGCAGATTGAGAAGAGAATGTGGGGTTAACAAGTCTTTGGTGAGGGAGGCAGGTATGTGTGGAGGTAAGAGATCTCACAGTGTTTTCAGGCTGCTTGGAAAGGAATAAAAAATGTTAATAACTGTAAAATGTCAATAGTTTGAGGGAAAAGTGCTGAAGTGCCTAGAAAGATAGACGCTTATGTGTTTCCACCTATAAAATAGGATGCTGTGGGGCTAAGATATTGCATTTATTTTCATTTTGAAGCCTTGCAAAGATTTTATCAAATAATGCATATAGAGTTCCAAGAACTTTCTCATTTGTTGTTTATGTGTGTGTAGTTTTCATTTGTTTACAAAAAGAAACTGATATGAGAAGATATGAGAAGAATTCTCTATTTCAGTATACACTGAAAACAGTCTTCAGTGGGTAGCTATTCTAGTTATTAAAGATTTTATAAACTAATGTTACTTGCTCTTTTTTTCTTTTTTTGCCTTTTTTTTTTCCTTTAAGGCTGAATTTTAGCTTGTGTGTGGTGAATACACATGGAAGGCAGAGCAGTGGTACATGATTATCAGGAAAAATATTATTATTGAAAGTAATGTTAAAATCCTGGAAGGAATTGTTCTGATTTACTCCTTTGTACATACTTCTGAAAAGGCTCTCTGCTTCTTCCCCTCCAGCGTAATTGTGATCTGGAGCCTAAATTATTCAAGTAATGACCCAAACACACAGAGAAAAGAGTCAGTATTGATACCATGTCACGTCTGGCAAAAGCCAAAATTAAACAGCAAGTCATTTACCCCGTGGTGGTATGAGGATATCAGGTTCAGATAGATTTAATTTATCAATAGGGTCAGGCTGCACTGAATATGAAATCAAATTACACCGAAGCAGATGTTGAAGTCCAAGAGGAGAAGGTGTAGATTGATTGGGGAAAGGCAGCCCATCAAAGGGGCCTTTGTCCGGGTTTGACTGGGTGAAGCAGCTGACAAGTGGCCATTAGATACTGCAGCCAGGCAGCTGTATGATGGGAGTTTGACAGCTGACTTCATTAGGGCCCCTAGGACATGCGCAGGTCCTTTAATTGAGCTGGGCCAGGAAATAGCGCTGAGAGGGCAAAAGGGAGTGAAACAGGGTGGAATGAACCCAGAGGACAGATAAGTAAATTTAATGATCTTATGATATTTGATGTGTATGTTATATTTATATGCATTTTTCACCAATCTTAAAAGCCTTCAGAAATCAAAATGCACATGCAGTACACACGTCATTGGGAAGCTTGCTGCCCAGGTGCGGTGGGGGGTGTAAATGTACATTTATCTGGGGTTCCTGCAGGCAGTGACTCTGTATGAATAGCCTTCCACAGCCCATAATGCAGGAAAGAAATCTTGTCCTTCCATTTGCATTAATAGCATAATTTCCTGCTCACTTAGATAAAGTCTGTAAAGCAAATCCTAAGATTTGTGTGCAGTGCTTCTGTTTACAACTCAGAGGTGTTTTCTCCTGGTGCAATACTTCAGGAACCTGTCTTGGAGCATTTATTATTGTAAAAAGCCTAGACCAAGTTAAAATGTTGATACAAACTCTGTATCAGCCTAACTCGCCTGGCTTTTCATCTCATGTTGCCAAGAGCCTGGGTTGATTTTTAAACACAAAGTGGAGGTGATGGATGCTTTGTAGGGGGTGGAAGGAGAAAGTCCTTTAGTCCATCCTCAGGCAAAATGCTGACAGAAGGTAAGGCTCCCATGGAAGGAGACAGGAGTTGTAGTGTAGGTAGTGTCCCTATCAAAGTAGCCTTATGTGATGATGAAGCTAATTAATATTCAAAAAGGATTGTGGTACAAAGCTGTAACTGGTAATCTGAGTCCTCTAGCATCAGTGACACTTAGATATGTATATCAAGTGGAGAATAGACTCCTTTCTGTTCTCTCAGAGCATAAATGTGTGATCAAAGAAATAACATGCACTACAGCTGCCCTTAAGCAATGACCCTAACCTTCTGCCTCTCTTCCCATTGCCAGTATCCCCAAAGCACTCAACAGATGTCAAATATAGTTAAAGTGGAACATATCCATGCATCTAATTTGCAGGCAGAGTAATTGCTGGAAGAGGTTGCCAAATTCTGATGTGCTTGTTCAAAAGATACCTCGATTTACACACCTCTGAGCAACGGAGCTTTGCGAATTATTAATATTGAGTAATAATCAATACATTTTGAATGGTGAAACGTTAGTGACGATATTTAGTTCTAAAATGTATAGAAGCATAAATTGTGAGTTATCTCAGTCCAGGAAATCTGTTAATCTTGTGTCTATACATCTCTTAATTTGGGCGCTACCCCTACAACCTATTGCTGTTCGTGCAATGTATAACAGTAAAATAGTCCAAAATCTGCTCTAAGATGAACTGTTGTTAAAGTGAACATATCTGCCTTGTATAGCATATTTACTGGGTACAACAACAACAAAAGAAAAATCCAAAACAAAACCAGAAAAAACATACTAGTTTATGTATTTGTGCTTTTGAGATGGCCCTGGTCACTTTGTGAAGCCTCTTGTCTTCCAGTCAAGCAGTTTGCTCCAGCTACCTGGGGCAAGTAAACCAGTTCTCAATTTTATTACCCTTCTGGTATGCTCCAGCAGTCTTTTCTGTGAGGCTTTACAGGGCTTTCATTCAAAGGAATAAACCCTCTGGACTGGACCAGGACATACGTTCTCTTCCTTTAGACACAAAAATATATTTAAGCAGCTAGTGTCCATGGAAACTCTGCAGGAGCTGGAGATGACTCCAGAAGTCTCCCTCTTTGTTTTATAAGCTCCTCAAAAGGAGAACTGGGAGGGGAGGAGGAGAAAGGGAGAAGGTCATAACTTTCTGCTCACTGAGGTTGTTTTTCTCACCATTGTGGGGTAGAGGTCTTGATTCCCAGAGAGCTATTCAAGGGTTAAGAGCCTGTTTGCCAGAGAAAGCAGATCTGATCCTAATCTAGTGTCATTTTTAGCTTATGCTACAAGAGAAGGCACTGAAAAATCTCCTCCGTGCTGAAACTGTTATCCAGACAGCTCTCTCCCTGGTACTCTGGCCACACATTCAACAAATTAACGACTACATTTTAGCCAGAGACCTAAAGTAACCTCCAAAAACCATGGGCCAGGAATTTTTTCAGTTCTGGTCTGTGTGATGATTAAGTAGAGTTCCCTCCATGAGACTGCTCAGGTCCAAACTTTTATATAAATTGTTTTGTGATCTGGTTAGGCTTGATGCCAGCCATGCTTCCCCATGTGAAGCATGTTTACAGCTGGAGTAGGGCCTGGAGGAGGAGAGAAGGAGGGTGATTTATCTAATATCTGGTTTGATGCCTGGAAAATAGGCATATTATGCATAAAGAGAATTGCATCCACTTAGATTGCCCCAATGTGCTTTACTTTCTTTTCCCCTTTTCTATAGAAAGTAAGGATACAGATGAATCTGTATGCCTTCCCTTTGGCTTCTTAAAGCAGGAAGCCTTGCCACAAGTATAATAGAACTGGAGAGTAAAACTGAAAGGCAAATCCACAGGACAGCTAGAACTGACAAAGCCTAGATATGCCAAGGACTTCTTGAGCAGGGCTAAACATTTCTCCTTAACATACACATCAACATTTCTTTAATCTATACCATGAGGGAATTTCAGTCAGCCAGCACAGCTGTGCCTTGCAGAGCTGCTGCAATCCCAGTTTGAGCCCCTATGGCTGGCCAGACACAGCCCCTCTCCCAGTGGGGCTCTGCCCCTTCTCCAGCTGGTGCAACTGGGGCACCACAGACCAGACTGGCCTCTTTCGTGGCTGTCCTCTGCTCATGGACATGCTACAGATAGCATGCTTGGATATAATAAATGTGGTCTCTTAGTAGGGAAGTGACTATAATATGTTCTTGTATTTTGCCAGAGACTGGCAAGTCTGGTGTAAGTTATGTCTGATTGATTATTCTAACTCTGGGATAATTGTTAAGATTTCAGTTTTCTTCTAGTTTTTGCCCTGCTCCATGCTGTCTTTTCCTGCCTTTTCTTTCTTTAAGTCATACACTTTTTTTATCTTTGGCAATTGTTTGCACTTTTGGTTACTACACTTTTATGCATAAGACCCAGAGGCAAGATGATACATAACACCTTTATGAAGAAGAGTAGTTTTATTATGTTTAATATTTTCACTCCTGGCAAAGAAATACAAACAGTGCCGTGAAGTGGTGAGCAAAATCTCAGTTCCAGCTTTTCCTAGCATTAATAATGCATGCACTCTGTTGTGGTTCAGCATAGGTTTCACTAGGAAAGCACATTCAGACCTGCTAATTGGTATAACAGGTGTAAAATTGTTGCTTGCCTTTATAGGCCTCCTCAATAATTACTTTAAAACATTCCTATCCTCCTTTTTTTTTTTTTTTTTTTTTTATACTATTGTACTATTTTGAAGGTTTCTTAATGCGATCTGTGCATTTTTTGTGTACAAGCAAATTCTTGAGTTTGATACAGCAGGTTTCAGATAGAAACATGATACTCATTTAAAAAAACCTTGTGTTTAGATAACCTGTACCTGAGTATGGTGCAAGTGTTGAAATAGCTGGTTCATTGATTAATAGAGTCACTGCTGAAACCTAATATAATACACTGCTGAAACCTAATATAATAAACCTTTACTCAATACTGTCTGAATCAGTAGTCCTTTGTAATGGCATGAAGAAAGTCAATATTCTCTGAGTAATGGCATTACTATATAACAGATTCATTGTTTAGAAATCCACACAGTAAATTGACAGCAAAATCAGGTAGTTTGGTGTATTCTGGCTGGTGGAATGAACCAAGACTTATAGAAAGAAAGTAAAGAGTGAAAAACCAGGATTACTTGCGGGTTTATACTGCAATGCTAACAAGTAGGTGGCTGCCATTAAAACAGCTCAAAACCTCTGAGCCTGCTCTCTGTTTTGTTGGTGCCAATGCCAATGCCAGGAAATAGTTACTTTTTTTGTTAGACCAGTATCTTTGTGAAGAAACTCAAGCTGCCTATCTCCAAAATAAAAGATTGAGGAAATTGGAGTCTAATTGCATTTTGGAAGTAGATATAGGATCCAGCAAATGATATCAGCAAGGCAAATTAATTCCTAGTGTAATTACATTGACGTCAGTGAAGTTAATTCAGGGATAAATTTGGCCCAATGTCTTCAAACATTGTTTGCACAGGAGGAAATCTAAACAACAGCCCCCCTTTACTGAATCAGAAAGCCACCATGTTTGTTGGAGTTTTTTCTATTGTAGTGGCCAAACATAAAAAAGAAGATGGGTGAAAACCTCGCAATTTTTTTATTTGAGGTGAAAATATGGAGTTACATTCTTTTGTTTGTTGAACTGTTAAATTCTACTGTATTTATCTTTCTTCCTCTTTTTAAATTTATTTTAATATAAAGCTCTTAAGGTACTCTGCAAAAGGACAATTTTGTTCTCTTGAGAGAGATCCTGTAAGTTTTACCCAACAAAACCAGTGACAGAGTTGGAAGCAGGACAGAAATAGCCATCCTTGAGACTAAGCTCCCACTTTCCTGTCTTCAGTAAACCCTTTGACAACTACTTCAGGAGTTTCAGAGTTAAAAGATGATCTAGGGACTTTCAGAAATTAGCTGATACGGGTCACATTGGCTACACCTGGATTATTTAGATATCATCCTGATACAGGAGCTCAGGCCACACCAAAATAACATCACCAACCACCCAGGTTTAAAGGCAGTCTTTGGAATTAGCCACTGGTGAAAAACCTGCCCTACCCTCCACTTCATAGCAAACCCAGGTTGCCTTGGTCTGGTTTCCCAGCTGCTTTCATGTTTCCCTGCTGCCTTACCAGTAAAGTCCTGTGGTCTTTCTTAAGTAGACAAAGTGCTATGCAGTCTCTCCTTGTTCCTGTCTGCAAAGGCATAGTGTGTTTGCAAGGTTATGCAGCTTTATTAGAGGTTACACAAGCTTTAAACTTTCTAGCCTGGCCAGAAACAGAGAAATGTTTTACATTTTCAGGTTTAATTTTGTCAAGCCTGAGTGCTTTGGTACAGTTTGCAGGAGAGGTCTCTATAATCTATCTGGCTCTTGGTAACACTTTAATAAAAAGAGCTTCCTCGAATGGAGCAAATCTTTGGTTCCTTGCTACAGTTTTATTTATTACCCATATATGATTACTGTGATAATGTAAGCCTGCTGTGTAAACAGCATGCCACCTCCACACGTAGACACTGATTTATACGTCTCATCATCCACTGAAGATAAAGCAGGGACTAGACCAGCCAAAAAAGATAGCCAGCTAACCTATTAGCTAGTAAAGCACATCTTTTGTTCAGTTGATGTGCTGTTTGGCTCAAAACAGAGAATAGATATGCTGATAAAAAGGATTATCACATAAATTTCTTCAAGTTGGTATAACTGAATGCAGTGCTGGAGCCAACAGTTCCTAAATTAAATTCTCCCTTCTGTGATGGAGTCAGTAGATTAGTGACTAGACCTTCAACTTTCCAAGTTCTAAGTTAAACAATTGTAGTCATACAAAAGGGGTTTTGGAAAAGCTTGCTTTTCACTTGCTAATTTATCCTTGTGAAGTATAAGGATTTTGGTTTGGTTTCTTTCCAACGAGGTATGTGTCCTAATGCACTAAACATTTATTAGGGAGCAGAATTTTTATATAAAAGTTGGAAGGCAGATGGTTAAAGTAAAACCCCCACAGGCTGTCCATTCTAATATATAAACAATGGGATCTTTATGTTTTGCCTGTTCAACGTTTCTTGAAAGTTGTCCTTCAGCAAACTGCAGCACCTGCAGTAACCAGAGGCAGCTTTCACTCGCTTCTCTTGTCTATAGCCAAGGATCATAAGGTGCTGAGTGCCCAGTTTCCATCACCCTCGCTTGCTTTCTGTGCCTGCTGCTTTCAGAGAAATTAACAGGTGCTTGACAGGCGCTCTGACATAACAAAATGTATGGCCCATGTTTGATATCAAGAAAATGAAAATAAGCCTCTGCTTCAGTCTTACTGAAAAATACACATCAGCTGAGCCTTGGAGAGCAAAGGGCTTTTAGGTGCTAAATTTTTTTTTCTGAAATATAGCCCATCACTAGCTCATAACTAGTTTGTAATTTATAAACCTATTTTATAATATATGGGAAGAAACTGTGTAATAAACTTACAGGCATCTAACAAGGTAAATAGGTAAAACGTTTTACATAGATCAGAGACTGAGCCTGTTAACACACAGTTAACAGCCCCGTTCCCATTTAACTGGAATGGCAAAATGCTGCAAGTGAGGCAGTAAAACATGGAGTACCCATGCAAGTACCGAGTTGCAGAGGCCACCTTTGTTAGCTGACTCCTGCTCGGGTATACTGAAAGTGGTTAGCTTGTTAAAACGCTTCTCCTACTGCTATAGTAGTGCACCCAAATCCTTTCTATTCCTGTAAACTAACTAATCAGCTTGTTGCTGCGACTAGCAAAAAAACTCAAAAAAACCCCCAAAACCAAACAAACAAAATACAAACAAACAAACAAACAAAAAAAAAAAACCAAACACCAAACAACAACTAACCAAAAAGCTAGAAAGAAAAAGAGAAAAAAAGAGGAATTCTGCCAGTCAGTCCCATCTGAGCTTTATTCTCTGAGTGTCATATGTCTATCACAGATACTGTGTCCCTTGGAATAATAATAATTGAGCCAGGCAGCAGAGTCTTGCTGTGGATATCTACAGGGGAAAGGGGGGCCCCGATAAAAGACTCATCAGTTTCGGCTTAGTTCAGTAGACATCTGTGCAGCAGAGGACCTCGTGATGATCCTGGCAGCAACTCTTTTCATTTGGGTTTGGCTTTTTGTGCTGAATGCTTTTTGTACTGAGTCCCTGTACCAGCCTGTCTCAGCACTTTCAGAGCCAGAGCTTTTTCTCTTCATAAGCTCCAGGGTTTTTTTTTACAGGCCACTGGGTCTGACTGGAGCTCTATCCAGAATTACAGAAAGCAGCAACCACCTGTCACCAGGACATTGTGCACAGAGGAGGGTGAGAGGAGTAGGGTGGGGGGGGGAGGCACAGGGAGATGGAGTGAGCCAGCTGATTGCAGGGGATTTCTGAGAAGCAGGACTCTCTGCTTATCCATTTGCAAACACAGGAAATGATAACAGTGGTTGTAAAGCTTTGGAGGGACTGGGTGAAGGGGAAATAAAGAAACCAGAAAGACAAGGATTAGGGGTTAAAAGAGACCCTGCCCAGAAAAGTTTGATAAATTAATCTCTTCAGATTCCTTTATCAGTTCTAGGATTTGTTCTACATATGATACCCTCTTCGCTTTGGCAAGATCTACATGCACTTTTTGTGTTTCGTGCATTAGCGTACTTAGGCAATAGATGAAGTCTTAGTGAAGACTGCATTGCCTTCTTCAATATCAGAGTGGGAATTGGGTAAAAAATATTCAATTGCATATATCTCCTAACATCAGTTGCACTTTGGACTTTATGGTGATACAGATTCGGTAGTCGTCTCATGCAGAGGATTTAGAGTTAGTTTCTGCAGGACCCCTCAGTTCTCGCTTCTTTCTCTTGGACAGCATTTACGATGGCTGGTCAGTTTATTTGAAATACTACTTTGAATGATGCAAGCTGTCTTAATAAACTAGAGCATACTAAAAGTATTAAGACATTTCTGTGAAGAATAATTTTGTTTTCTAGCAAACACAAAAGTGCATTGAAATTTACTTGGATACTTCATTAAAGTATTGTTAATAAAATCTGTATCATCCATGAAAATATCAAGCCCTTATTAGGCAGAATAATATTCTGTTCTATAAAGTGAGAAGAGAATTTTGCCCCCATCACTTTACAGAAGGGTGTAATAACAACAGTTGGACAAAATCCTAATGTTTTTTGCATGTAAAATTTTCCACTCACACTGCTGAGGCAGATCTTTGTTGATCTGAAATTTAGACATCTGAACTACACCACCCATTTTGCCTCCCCCTGTATCTAATGCAGAAAGTATTGTTCCAGAGATTAATCTGGAGATCAGGCATTGTGGAACAGGACAAACTGCCCACTCGAGAGGGTGGTTGCTCCCTTTGGGTATGCTTTGTACTCTAAAACTGAGATCTAGTTAGGTGCTCGACTTTTAGATTATTGAAGTTCAATGAGGTGAATCCCAACCCAAAACCCTCTTCTGTCCCAGTGTTATTAAAAGAAAGGCATGCCAGAACATTAGGCTGACATTTACTGTATGTCATCATGTTTTTGGTCTTTATCCTGTGTATTGTGTAAAGCTCACTGACGTATTTCTTTCAAGCCACTGAGGCTTTCTCTGAAGTTATTCACCAGGGGCAGCTGCCAGTCACAGGGAGGAAAGCAGGAGGTAGCAGAAGGAGGCTCAGCCAGAACAACTCTGTTACTTGTCAAAGGTATGCGTCCTTACAGTCCTGGGCTTGGTCTTACTCCTGATTATCTCACTTTCAGTGAGAAAAGTGGGACCTTTTGACCTTAAAATGGAGGCATTAACAAGAATGTAAAACAATGTGATGAAGTTAATTTGCTCCTTGGTAACTCAGTAATTTTGTTAGTGGTACAGACAAAAGGACATTCCCTTCTTAGCAAAACCATGGCTAGCTTTCTCTGTTTCATTCTCCAGCTCTATATAAGACATATATACATATATATACATATACATATATACATATATATACATATAATTAATGTATAACCTTACGGTCCTTTCACAAAGATATCAAAGGTATAATCTACTTTTAATAGATGGGGTAACGTGTCTTCATCAGGGACTTAAAGATGCAAATGACTAGTTCTCACCTTCACTGATGACAGGTAACTGCTGCAGTTGTCAGAAGGCTGGAATGTTATTTTGGTGTTTCCTCAGTGCAATACTTAAGCATTAACGTCAAAAAGTAAAAGATGCAGTGTTATATGTAATGACTTGATTAATTTTCAATTCCTGGTTTTATCTTTGGGTTTATCAAAGACTCTGGAGACACAGAACTGCAGAAATGTACTGTTGAAAACTGGAAAAAAAATAGCTGTACCTCTAGTAACATAAGGCTCAGGTTTTGCCAGTGACCTGTCACTGCATATATGGTACAGTTTTTTATTTACTATACTTGTGACTGCATCATACAGCATAAATACATGCAAGCATATATGCCAGCAGGTAGCTGATCTCTCTTCGCAAGTAATAAGTAACAGTACAAGGGGTAACAGCCTCAAGCTGTGCCAGGAGAGGTTTACCTTGGATATTAGGAAAAATTTCTTGATTGACAGTGTGATCATGCATTGGAACAGGCTGATCAGGGAAGTGGTGGTATCACTATTCCTGAAAGGCACCAAAAAACATGTAGATTAGGCCCTCAGTGGTATGGTTTAGTGGTGGATTTGGCAGTGCTGGGGTAAAGGTTGGTCTTGATGACCTTAAAGTTCTTTTCCAGTCTAGTTGAATCTATTTGTTACCCAGTTATATTGATTTTTTTTTTTTTTTTTTTTTGCTAGTTTTAGTAACCAGTATGCTTGAGAACCCAGGAGGGGTTCACAAATTTAGTTGATTTCCTGCATAAATAAGAAATTAGTCTTGTAAGAGGTAAGATAACAGAAGGAGTGCAGTATTATTAAGGAGATATTGGGGACACAAACATACTGTTTGTGATTTACTTATCCACCGAGAACAAATTTGTTTTGAGAGGAGATTTCTTCTAAACCAACAGTGTTCTTACACGAGCTGCTTAGTGCCAGTGTAAGACAACTTGATAGAGCATCTTTGTGTCTGGTAAGTAACTTGTACCCTCTTAACTTGTAAGTAAGAGGGTACTGATGCATTCATCTTCTTTGTTCTTTTCAACTCTCTGTATGAGCTAGACTAGGCCACAGACCAAGTTAGAACTTTGTCCTTAGCTTCCACCAAAATACAAGGGAAGCATTATTGAAATATATTAAAGAATTTCACTAAACTAATTTGAAGCGTCCCATGACAAATGTACTTAACCTTTGAAGAATGTCTACCTGCACATGAAGTTATTGAAAACATTCAAACTATCCCTAAACTAAGAAGGTGCTGTCTTCCTCAGAAATCTTAGCAAGCTAAAACCAGGGCAAAGGGGAGATATATGTGAACTAGGCACAGCTGTTATTGAAACTTCTATTCACTGCTGGCACCTACCCATGACCAACATAGAGACAC
>JBCJKH010021682.1:30406-47202 GCA_039877255.1 Loriculus beryllinus
AGAACCAAGTGTCTGTTACAGTAAATTGTAAGGGAACAAGATATATAAATATTCTATATATACATATTGTACTATACTGTATGTATATATGTATGCATGTCTGTATCTATGTTAATGAGGCAGCTGAGCAAAGCCAGGACCCTAGAGTGCTTTCTGATTGAAAGCTGTTAGCTAAAATAAAACGTACATGCCCAGCCCAGTGCCTGACTGGATCAGGCAAAGAAGTCCCAGGCCGGATCAGGCAAACCTCGACTAAATTACTCTTTGTGAATGATCCCATAAATGTCTCTGCAGTGGTACAAAAATACCTGGTGACAGACTTGGATAACTGATTTGGTTGTCCATCACAGCTGCCATTTAAGTGAGCTTTAGGACACTGTAAGGCATTCCATTCTGCAAAACCAAAGGCATATGCAAAGTGGCTCAACCCCATGCTCCAAACTTGCTTGGATGCTATATGAGAAGTGGTGCCATGTGGACAAATGAAACCAGTGGTGTGGGCAATAGAGCATCCTGGAAGGGGAGAAAAGGGACCTTTGGTATTGCTTAAGTAGCAGTGATTTTTGGGGTGCCTGGGGACATCTGGAAGATAGGCGCTAGGCCAAGCTCAAAAAAGCCTTGCAGCTGTAAACTGGGAATCCTCAGTTCCAGAAAGTAATGACTGAAAACATCCCTGTGAGCAGAAAGCAGTGTTAACCATAATGGTGCTGTTGCTGTTATCAATTCATGGCTGGAATAACTTCCAGAACTAATATTTGCATTAGGCATTTGGGCCAGGAGGGTTGGCAAGGCAGTTCTTGTCTGACCAACAGAGGCCAGAATAGCTACAGAAGTGGGGTATAAAGCCTGGGAAGTTGTTGTCACTTCATGACCAAGAAACAAAGTACAACCCACGGTCAGTGCTGTCTGCTGGGCCCTGGTTCTGCCTTCTATGAGTCACTCACAGGGCTGTATGTATTTCTTGTAAGTCATCTTTGTCTCAGCAATGTTATTTTTATAATATGAAAACACTCAGACCAAGACTTCTGGGTAACAACTCCCTCACAAGAATTATGCTTTATACAACCATTCCTAAGAGTTTCAAACAGGCTACCTATCCCACAACAAGCACACACTCCCTGTTTTAATAGCAACAAATCAACGCCTTAAGAATGGGCATTCAAGTAGTTCCTTGAGGAAGACATTAGCCGCTGCCAGAAAGCAGTTCAAAGTTTTGAAAACTAAGAGGTGTCTTAAAGTCTGTTGCAGGCACAGAGAAAGGATTTGCTGAGGGGAAACACCAGATCATGACATGAAATATTTTCTCAAGTGAAGGCCTGTGTTTTTGTAGACTCTAAGACCTCGCAACATCATTGTAAAAGTCATTAGGTTTGAGCATTTGTAGTTTATATTCAGTTCCCTTCATACATGCAGATGAGCCTGGGGGAAAGGGCTGCAGGGAAAACTGGACAAAGTGTTTCATTATGTCCTCCAGTCTAAAACCACAAGAACATAACTTCCATCTTACAGGTTAAGGTTTTCACTTAACACCTTTGCTCCGGCACCTTTTCTTAATGCAACATGAAGAGCTGTATCTCCAGAGCATTTAAAGTATAGCACACATGAACACCTAATAAATGTTAAGTTGCCTCATGTCAACACCATTCAGACAATGAAACTTTGTGTCTACAGGATTGAAAGATATTCGCATGGATGTTTTTCTGACTGGACTCAAGAAACATGTTCTTATAAGAGATTTGTCTCAGAATGGATCAGACATTAGACATAGAAAATGCTAACATAAATGTTAGAAATGCTTATTTTACCAGCTTCTCCACAAATCACTGATGCCACAGGCTCCACACTGTCCCTCCATCATGTTGCACTTCCTCTCTTTCCAAAGCAACACGTCACTACTTGCTGCAGCTTTGCACACTGAACAGTATGTTGATCCGATGACACGACTGGCTTTAATTCAGTTTCTTTGTGGTCCTGCTGTGTACATTTCTATTCATGTTCTTTTTCTCTGTCAGACTGTATTCTTCATGGTAGTACCCAAGTCTCCAAGCCAGCAGACATTGCAAAGCTCTGATTTCAGCAGAACAGGCTAAATAAGATTTTTCTTTTTTCTTCAGTTGCTCTTTCTCCATCAGCAGTAACAGAAGGCTATTCTTCTCTGTGTTTTGTTGTTGCGTACCCGACAGTTTCTTTTCCCTTGATTAATTGGAGCAGAATTCTCAAGTTACTGTGGAATAAACAGCTACCATTTGTCAGCTGAGCTGTTGTAATGGACCCTATATGTGCTTCATGATGACTTAAGCTAATGTGTTTTACTTTGCAACCGGGGGAGATGAACTGTATGAGCTGGACAATTTTGTCAGGTTTGTTGACAGGTCAAACCTTGTTAAACTGATGTAACTGAGTTATAACTCAGTCATGTGGTGGAGTCCTCAATTCCGGTGAAGTGTCTAGAGATGTGTGGTTAACAGCAGGTAACTGTTCAAATAAAGCATCTTTTTGTATATATGTGTTGATGCCATAGTTTTGGCAGAGGTCTCTGAGTCTCTAATGGACACCTTTAAGTAATGCTTCTACTTTTCTCAGCTCAGGCATATCTGCTGAACATCCCAGTTCTTCCCATAATGTTAGCATAAAAAGAAACGGTTGGATTTTTTATTTTTTTTTTTTTATTATTATTATTATTTTTAAGCATGCTGGGGAGAGGACGAAGGCTGACAGTAAGGGAAGAAAGTAACAAAAGTAGAAGCAGTAAAATAATTACACACCTGCCAATTCCTTTCTTTCTTGTTAAAAGACTCACCCACTTCTTTGTCTGTGAAAAGTTCATTTAAAGCTGTCTCTCGTGTGCAATAGGAAAAATAACAGTTCATTCAACAGTATAATACAAATCCCAGAATGTTTTCAAATTTCCCTCTTTTGTGTGTTTTCAGATTGACAACTATATAATTAAGCATAACAATGAGGGGAAGGATTTAACAAGATTTAGCACAACTTGGGCAACTCGGTGTAGCAGAGGGAAGGAAAGTCAAGGGCAGATACTAAATAAATCTTTGGAATTACTCGTCAGAGGTGTGTAGACTTGGTTTGAAGAACTATTTTAAGAATGGAAACTGTCACAGAGCTGCACGCACAAAGTATGCTACAACCTGCAGCCAGGTGCTGCCTGTGGAGGTCTGAGAAGTAACAGTGGAGAAGCTAGCCTGGTGATCCCCACTTGCAAAGAGATGCACAGCCACCCCTCCTGCAATGGCAGCAGAAAGCTCCAAAGCACTTTTGCTTCCAGGGACATTTCAGCAGGGGCTTCGTCTTTCTCTTTCCCTTTCCCTTTCCCTATCCACGACATATATGTGGAAGTATGTTGGAAATGCACTTTGCTGTTACAGTCTGCACTTTGCTCTGCATTATACTTTGTGTCCTTGATAGAGAGAGTTTATTCAACCCATTAGGTCATATCAACATCCAACTTCAGATAAACCCAATGGAAAACCAATCTTATGAAATTTTCTTCAGAGAAGTAAGGAAAAATTAGGAAGCTCTGGGTCTTCACAGAAGCCCTGTGTCCTCATGAAAGTCATTTGTCTTCCTGTAGCTGTCTATTCCCCTCAGAGCCTGTTCTTCAATTTATCACGTATTCGACACATCTTTTTTGAAACTATGCCATTTCTTAGGTTTTTCCACTTATAGAAATCCTATTTTTCTTGATTGCTTTGTCAAAACCTTTGTGCTTATGCAGCTCTTTCAGTCATAGTGGTTCTGTTTCATGGATATCCATCTATTATTATAATCATTTAAAGAGAGTTTGAAAAGCCCTTCTGAGAAAGATCTTACACCCTTTGGATTTGTGAAGAAGGAGGGAAGATTCCTGTGGCCCAGAACAAGATTCTCGCAGGTTCATTACAAGCCTAGCTCTGTTTTGAAAAAGTTATAGCATGTTCAAGTAGGTGATCAAACAATTTTGAGCTGTTTTCAAAAGTTTTTCCAATTTTCTGAAAATAAAAAGTGGAGGGTTTTTTTGGTGAAAAAATGCAAATATGTAAATAAGAATAATTACTTTTTTTTTAATTCCATATCCAAATTTCTTTCATAAGGAGGGAGGAAAAAACCTTTCATGTTTCTTCACTGACTTCAGTATTCACTTACAAAGGTGTTCTGTCTGTTCAGTGTTTATTGAAATAGAAAAGTGGTGAGCCTCAGTAAAAATGCCATTCCTGCTTCTTTGTGAGAGCTCACAAAATGCTATTTCAGTATCTGAAAGTCCCACTGAGTTAATAGATTTGGTTAAATCCTGTCTAGACACATTTCCATTGCTTTAAATTCCATTTGCGCTTAATTCAGTTTCTAATGAAGTTGAAATACAATAGGAAAAGCACAGATGAAAACAGATGGCATATCTGCACCACTGTGAAAATATCTAAAGCCCTACAAGAAAGTGGAAATGCTAAGTCTTTAGCTGGCTATCCATGAACATTGCACAGAGTAAGCAATTTTTATTTCTTATCTCATTTTCATTGTCAGGTATTGACTCCAACTCAGAATAATTTATTTTAAACTCAGAGGTAAAGAAGACCTGCAGAGCTGCATAGTACTTTCCCTATTCCTTTCTTATCCCTTTCACATTGCTGGCCTGCTAACTTTATTGCATTATTCCTTGTGATGTGCTTTCTAAGTACCTCAGAGTAAGACACCTATTTTATCCTCCTTACAACTGCTGCTATAAAAATTCCTGTGCATGGAACAGATGCAAATGCACTGCCAGGATGAATGAGCTGGAGACACGGACCTGTCATCCCATCTTGTCTCTGGGAGTTCTCCATGCAGCATGACAGTATGGCTTCTTGCCAACACTTAGCCAATGACATGAAGTGTGTTATTCTCCTCATTTATATACTTTCACCAGTTTTTCTGTTCTTCCTGGGACTTAAATAATGATGGGATAGATCTGCTCCTCAGTGGTTCCCCCACTCTGAATCTGCAGCTGCTTTGGTCTTTGGTAATAGAAAGCAGCTGTGCCCATGGCGTAGCTCCATTCCTCACCTATCAAGGGCTCTGTGCTGAAGTGGCTAGAGAAGCTGGCTTCACTGGCTTTGCACCAGGAATGCTGAAGCCAAGCAGCTGCAAATGGATGCGAGGCCTTTTGCTTTTTCCACAATGACCCTGTTACTGTGCCTTCTACATATAACTGATGAAGGCAGACATCTACCAGGAGGTGCAAGCTTTATCATTTAAACAAGTTGACTTTTTAACTGTGACCTTCTAAAATTAGTGGTGTTCAACCATGCTTTTATTAAGTTCATTATATCCTGTAGCATCCCAGATGCTCCATAAAAAATAACTTTAAAAATGACCAAATGAATTCCTCAACATAATTAATGTTTCAGTTGAGGATAGCCCAAAATATTTCTAACACCTAGAGTTTCCATATGTTTAAAAATAAAAAACATAAAAAAAAAAAGAGCAAGGCAACCTGGCCTATGTAGCTGCAGTTGCTAAGCATTGGACTAATCAATTCTATCTACAATGCTCTTAGCTTCAAGACATTCTTTGGCCATGGTTTGTGAAGAAATAGAGATGGTAAAAGTTACAGTTTCCTGTAGGAAGACCTCACTTATGGTGACTAAATGTCACTCTCATTGCTTTCTCAATAAGACTTTGGCTGAAAAGTCTTTTGGGCAGATTTTATGAAGTTATTATTGCCTACTCTTCAGAACTCCAGAAATGATTTTTTTAGGAGAAAAAGAAAAGATACTGGAACAAGATGTTTGCTACTTCTGCTGAAGCAGAGGTCTTTGTATACTTTGAAATGCTAGATTTGCTCTAAATTAAATATGTATTACTTCAGTTCCAGCTATGAGTTGTAGTCCAGCTGCTTGGGTAATCCAAAATATCATTATTTTATGCACAGATATATTGTTGCAAAGGAATGCACCACAGCTGCCAGGCCTGGCTGCTGGTGATTATATCTGAAATGGTAGGTGGAAGCTTCAGTCATAACTGATAACTGATCTCATAGTCAGTTCCTTAATCAAACAGCATGTCTAGACAAAATTCTTGTTGATTTTTCCCTTTAAAAACCTGCACAATTGTCCTCAAAGCTGAACAGTTCTACGTATCAGCCATTATAATTGCAGGTTTATAATCTTTGTGGAGAAATAGGTGACTAGCTGTCCTTGACAGAGCAAAGGAAACAATCTGTGATTTACAGGCTGTGTGTACTATGTACTATGTGTGTTGTGCATATTCTCTGAAGAAAGCTCTAGATACTGAGTGACTCATGAAGAACACCAGTACAAATCTAATTAATACAGAAGAAAGAGCCTTCAGTCTCAGTAGAGGAGAGAACATTCTTTGATGCCAGTGGAACTATCTGGTTTCAGTGGTATTTGAGCCTCACTGGAGAGACTGTGGCCCAACGAGGAGGCAGTGGCATAGTTCCTCATGATTCTGAGAAGGCCAGGACAATGTCCCACAGGCAGAAGAATGGTAGGCTTGACAAGAACATTGAAATCTGCAGAACTTTTAAACATTTTATCTTAATTCCAATAGCATTGTGATATATAATAATAAGAAATATGGGTTAAACCAAATAAAGCAAAGTGTGAAAAAGGAATGAGAAAATCCCATACTCATAAACACACAATGACCATTGTCGAGGCTGGTAAGCCAAGCGCTCCCCATGGCAAAAGAATAATTTTTTTGTAGCTAACTTTTTCAAAATTTTTACTTTGTGGAGTGAATTGTTTTATATTCAGTGGATCCAAAAAGGCTATTATTATCACTTATTATTATTGTTCTAAAAACAATATGTTCAGGCATTTCCCAGAACAAGGCTAGAGTAAAATCCATTGTATTGCTTGCTTTGCCCACAAGAATTTTGGCATGTGTTCCTTTTAACAACTGTTATGGTATGGAGCAGGGTTTTGAGCTAATCTGCCTTTTCACACCTCCATGGAAAGCCATCCTGAACTTCACAGAATCTTTGGAGATTTAGTGAGTAAAATTGAAAAAGGATTTTCTGAGTACTTATTGCAAATTAAATTATTAAAAGTTTCCACCTTCATTAATTATCATCCAATGGTAGTTGTGGATGACTGGCATTTGTCTTGTGACCATACTGTTGCAATATGCTAGAGATACTGGAGTCAGCAGAAGCTAGAAGGCTGAATGAGGGAAAAGTCTAGCAAGGAACAACATGTAGGATTTAGATCTTTGGAATGCAGGCTTTCTGGAAAAAGAGATGTGTGCTGAAGCCAAACGCTAAGGGGCAAGTGTCTGATGGGAGATTCAGAAGATCTGAAAGGGTCTTGGACTATGAGGTATGAAAAATATTCAGAGACAAACTGGGGAAAGGAGAAGGCAGAAAATACCATAGATTGTGAGAGGAAGAAGAGTAGAGCTAGCACTGAAAAGGAGAGCGCATGAAAGGGCTGGAGAAACAGCACCAAAAATAGGAGGTAAACTGGTGAGTGAGGACCATGGTACTGGGATGCCTGAGGAGCAGACATTTGTCTTGGACAGGTCCCAGAGGAGTGGAACAGGAATGAGAAGGCAGAGAGTGGGAAAACCATTACAAAGATGGAGACAAAGCAGGAGATAATGTATGAGAGTCTGTGTCTTCTACCAGCTGGGAAGGAATCAGCAGGGGCCAGAAGAGGGAAGTGCTAGCTGGAAGGGTCTCTGTGATACTGTAGTATGCTTCCCTTCACAGCCCTTGAGATTAGGAAGCAAATGCAGCATTTTTTCATTCAAAATGTAACATTTTTTACCCAAATAGAAATAAGATGTATGTGTGTATATGTGTACTTGCCTCACAGAGAATGGAATTTCTGAAACATTATAGTCATCTGGTGCTTCACCTGCTCAGCTGGCAAGAAAACTTAAGCCTGGCATTTCCAAAATTGCCTGAATCTGTCGTTTCCCAAATTTTGCAGCCTGATGTTCTTTAGCACTGGTTTTATGCAGGTATGCACATGTATGTGTGCTTCTAGTTATAAGCCCAAATACACATCAGAGCATGTATCAATTCCATAGTGCTGTGCATCAGCAAAAACATACTGATTTGTATCCATATCTGATTTGTACACAGATTTACATTAGAATGAAGTAAGGTAGGACTTTTTCTGGTGAAGATAATTCACAGGACACTGAATTTTTATGTAAGGAGTAGTGAGTGTGTTAGTTATGATATGGATACTGTATTTAGTTCCTCATGTTGTCATCTGTTTCTTAACAGTTAGTCTCCAAATAGACTGAGTTATCTCGTCTTGGCAATTGATGGATATGTTATTAGTCTGTGAAAATATTATTTAAACTTGGGAAATTCCTGTAGTAACTATTTCATAAACTTGGTGATGGATCCCTATATATGTAGACCTTCAACAAATCAATGTTTTAGCAGGAACTGATGACCTTTTAAAATATATGCTTATACCACAAGCAGTTCTCATAACACCAGTAACAAAAGGCTTTCTTTAGCACTGTGGTAAACAGACTGCATGTGACTATGGGAAGGGTGAGTTTTATTACTGTTTCTCCATCCAAATTCCTGATTGGAATTGTATCATCTAGGTTATTGCTTTCTGGATAGATCTGTAGCTTTTTTACCCAGGATCTTGGCCAACATAGTAGGTTAGACATTAGTTGTTCATTTTCCAGTACCCTTGGCTTCAGCAAGATTTATTTTAGCAGGAGCTTCACTGCCATTTTCTTTCCAGCCATGGAAACATTCCCCTCCCAGCAACAACTTAACCACACTGAGCAGTCGAAAGCTGAAATTCCAAAAGGAAATTAGCTGGGCAGGAATCCATGGGACAGGTGGTGGGATGAAGCCGGGTAACAAATTTGAACACTGCTAAAACTGAAACTGAATTGGACAGTCCTGCCTTACAAAAAGAGAAGAATTTATTATATCACAGCCTGGCAATATGCTTTATGAAAAACATGTATATTTAAAGAAGGTGTTTTGCTACTTTGCTAGAACACCACTACCAATGTTCCCTTCCTTCTCAAATCGTATGTAACACTGATATTTTAGCAGTATGTTATATAACAGCCATGTGAAAGGGAAGGGGTAAACATTTAACTAAGGTTTGTTGCCTCTCCATGGCTTCCTCGCTAAAGTTGCAAGGCAGCACACACTGTGTTTGCAGTGCTGTTGTTGCAAGACTATTCCTTCATAAGCTCAGCTGAATTCTTTCCACAGATGCCTGTGAATAGCCATCAGGCACTGCATATTAGGAACCATCTTTGAACAAAGATGTTAAAACCAGTATCTTATAATGTAATCTAATGTGTGGGCAGCAGCAGTGCCTCAGCTGTGAAATGTATTTTGTGTCTTTTTGTTATTACTAATAATTCATGAAAATATAAGTGTTCTTACATTTATTTGAAATCATTTACTATCAGAAAAGATATCTATGGAACATATTATTTTTCTGAATATCTCAAATTGAGATTCCTATTCCTTGTCTTAGTGATGATTTGGTATACAAACTTGTTCCTGGACAGAATAATTGCCATTCCTAGATTGAAAGCATATGGTACAAATTCTCATGTGAACAAATACAGAATTGGATTTCTTTGACCAGTTGCCAATATTTGTTTAAAATGAATGACATTCATGAACTTTCTTGCCACAAAGCACATTCACTGCAACAGGAGTGTATGGCCTGGGACTGATCTATCCTCTCCCTTTATGGCATCAGGCTTTCTATAATATGAAGCAGACTGGGAACCACTGTGCTACTATATTAGTGGAAAATAAACACAAGCTAAGTGAATTCATTAAAAACATTAAGCAAACATTTTCAGAAAATTTTCTGCAGTGTTTGTCTACCTCTTATTCAAACCACTGACCTAGAAGGAAATGCTCTAAGCCAAATGGGACTTGAAACAATTTACATCATTGTTCTTGTACTAATAACCTTGCGGATTTATTACTTTCAGAGCATTTTATTGTTGTTTTCACAACAATACCTGGGGCTTTTTGACTCATTATGGTTACCATTTTTCTATATTCCTATATGAGACATGCTCATCTGCTTCTCTGGTAATCTTGCAACGTTTTCCATAATATTTCCCTATATCCTATATTGCATACTTTGTATTAGAAATGAATGATATAATAATAAGGAGTAAACCTTATTGTCATCCATTTGTGTGAATAGCAACTATTCTGCATTTGGAAGTGCACAGAAAAGAAGCTAATAATCACTCGTAAAACCCAGACATTGGGTGCTCCTTTGTCACAGAAGACATCCTCATTTGCATTTATATCTTCCTTCTTTGCTGCATGCACAAAGAGAACTGCAGACGCTATGATTACTGCAACCTGCAGTCCTACTGGAGGACTGGAGGCTTGTTAAAGGCCCTTCTGGCAAATGGTTTTTGAAGCAAGGAGGGCACTTTCAGATCACAGGGATCAGATAACTTGTTGCTCAGTGCAGCGCTCCTCATATTTGCCTTCTTTCTAGGCCATGTTACTATCTTTCGGTATTGCACGAGCATGATGCTGGCAACTTACAGAGCAAAACACCTGAAGGAGGAGCATCTTTCCAGGAAATGCTGGCCTGAGCTTAAGCCATCCTGAAAGCATTATGGAGCCAGGTACGAAGCCCTTTCTTGAAGCAGTCTGGCTTGCAGACCCGTAGTTGGATGCTTTGGCACAGGGAGGGCACAGGGAGGAAATAAATATTTATGGGCACAGGAAGGAAATAAAAGGATGGGTTTGTCTGATTCCTTTATGTAAGGAATGTTCCTGCATCCTCCCTATTCTGCTATGTAACAGTTCAGGTACCCGTAACTAAAATACCAGCATAGAAACCACTAAGAGGGAAATTGCATTTTACTAAGAATGTTAATTTCTCTGGTCTTCTTCACTAGTCTTGTTTGCTGAGTCACAATGAGCTTGGTAGCAGTTTCTCTGGAGAAATAACCTCCAGCACCTTGCTAAGGGTAGACGGAAAGCAAAGGACAGGAGCAAGGAAAAAGAGATCAACCTTCGCTGTAGTAGAGCCTATGTAATCTTTCAGCTGAGATATTATAGACATGGACCACTTTTTTTTCTTTTTCCCCTCCATAGAAAATGTTAATATATTTCTGAGACCCAGCATTTATTTTGTTTCTAGAAAACATTCACTTAAGGGCCACTTATTTTCTACAGACTTGCATAAAGCTTTCCATAATAGGTAGAAGTTGATACTTACCTTGGGACACATTAGACACTTTCTGCTGGCTTATGTTTGGACCCATTTTGTGAATAAGAAAGCAATGGTATTTGTGGGATGGAGAATTAAAAAGAGAATGTCTTTTACATCAGAAGGAAATTACTTTTCAGACAGAATTAGTCTTGGATATCCTGCCTCTGGCCTGTGACTGGAAATATTCTGCAGTTGTGTCTTGTTCCTTAGTACAGGTTTGGTCACATCAGTGGATGTAAAGCATGCTGGGTTTAGTGTAGAAGGACAATTAGTAAAGATAGCCAAGGTGTTATGTATCTCACTAACATCCAAGTATAAGACACCAACTTTTTTTGACTGCCACTTCAAGAGGTGATGAAGAAAAAAACTTGTACAGTTACGGACTTGTGCTCCAATAATCTTGTGCAAAGGCAAACTGGCTTAACACTGCTGTCCTTATTTCCTTATGGCTGAAGAACAGAGACCTCTGGAGGTTATGTACTCTGATCCTACTGCACACAGCAGAGTCAAACAGAGCAGGCTGCCATCTCCAGTTGGGCTTTGAATATCCGCAAGGACAGAGACTCCACAGCCTCTCCAGGATACCTCTTCCAGTGGCTGAATGACTTCACACTGAAAAAAAAAAGGTTTTATTATACATAAATGCACTTCCTTGTATTTCAGTTTGTGTCCATTGCTTCTTGTCCTTGGCACTGCTGAGAATAGCCTGGCTGTATCTTCTTTACTACCTTCCCTCCCTTTCAGGTATTTATACACTTTGTTAAAATCTCCTCTTGAGCCTTCTGCTCTCCAAGCTGAGCATTCACAGCTTTCTCAGCTTCTCCTTGTATATCAGAAGATCAGAAGATCCAGTCCCTTAATTATCTTTGTGGGGTTTTTTTGATGGAACCACTCCAGTATGTCCATGTCTGTTTTCCAGCCCAGGTCTAGTACCCTAGATATGGCTTACCAGGGCTGAGCAGAAGGAAAGGACCTACTTCCTCAACCTGCTGGTGATAGTTTACCTAAAGCTTGCTAGGGTACTTTTGATGGTGTATATTTAAAAGCTGTGGAGAAGAATATATAAACCCCTCACACTTATTCTATTTGATAGTATTTGTAGACCCTCTGGTGTCTACTAAATGCCTCCTACTTAGGGCACTCTTGTGTTCCATGAATATTGCTGCTACAGTGGTAGCTAACATCCCTAAGGATTAAGTGTCTGTTTCTGAGGAACAACTGGACAAAAAGGTAACAGGAAGGACTTTTTTCAGCTTCTGGGAAAAACTCTGCTAGAGCAGCTAGGGAGCTAAGGTGTCTAAGAGATACTCTGTGATAGATGCTCTGGAATATGTTACAGCGGAGGGTGCCTGGTGGTATTGTTCACAGCAAGAAGAATCTGTCTACATGTCTGCACATTTGCAAGCATGCTCTGGGAAGGGTGAGAAACTACTCTATAAGGGAATTCTTCAGAAAGTTACTTTTCCACTCATCTCGGGATGAGTGGGTTTTCCTCAGTGTGTGTACTACAATGCTATTGTCTGGCAAAGCCTAAACTCTCATCAGCTGTCTCCACGACTCCAGGGCTGCATGCAGCCTGCATGATCTCCTTAGCAAGGCACCCTGCTGCTTGTCAGGGTAAAACCCACTGCCAGAATTCCTTCCACCAAGTCTCATACCCTTCATCTGCCTCTTTTTTTTCCCTTTTGCTCCCTGTCCCAAAATCTGACTTGCATTAACAGCTGGAAGAGTTCATCTTCTAGAGCAGTATCTATGTCTTTCCACCAGCAGTTTAATTTACTGTGTTGGCAAGCTGTGAGCACTTGCACACAAGGGTTTAGGAAGAACAGGCATGTTCTCCCACAGCCTGCCACGAATAAATTCACAGAGCAGTACACAATGTAATGCAGCATGATGCAAACTCCTGAAGCCAGCCTGGCATAAGACTAATCCAGCAGCAGGACTTTGCTCTAAGCCTGCTTTACCTGGCCCATATAAGTCCCAAGTCTATGTATTAAACTATACTTAGCATATACTTATGTAGTTAAACTATAACTTACAGGCTTCAGAGTCAGTCTTGGGAACTGGAATCTGGTCTGAGGAGATGCGTTGGCTTTAGCCAAGAATGTCCTCAGCAAAATTCGGCATGTTCCTGCATTCTCCCTGTTGTGCTTTGCCTTTGCATCTCAAGGAGGTGAAGTCAGGATTCTGTGCCAGGTTGTTCTGCTGTCATTCCCAGCAGCACAGCTCCTTCATTGATGGGGACAGTGGAGGGCAGTCAGCAGCCAATATTTCTGCCAGCATCCTCATCGCTGGGTGGATGGCTTTTGGGTTAAGCTAGGGTACAGCTTTAGCCTTTAACCTGTACTGCCAGTCCTGCAAGCAAGTGAAAAATAGTATGTGTTTGCAGTGCTGCAATAAAATTATGTTCAGGAGAATAGCCCAAAGAGTACATCTTGCTCAGTTTTAGTCATGTTTAGATTAATGCCAGCTTCCTTCCACACTAATATACAGAATATACATAGTATATATTAACATATGACCTTTACAGCATAAAGGTATATGGGTGTTAGTCCACAGTGCACTGCCACACACATGTGTACACTCACAAAATTATTTGGCCTTTGTGGACAATGATTAACAGCTTTTCACATTTCCATACTTGCAAATAATGAGGTGAAGAAAAATTAAGAACAAAAACAAGTCCTGAGAGTTCTGTTGCATCCCCAGTGTAGATCCGTAAACATGAATACAATAAATGCTCACAAATAGTTTTTGTTAGCAAGGATTAGTTCAGACAACTTGATGGGCTTTAAAAGCCTCTTGATAGCAGATGTGCCATGAATGAAGAGCAGAACACTAGTGAAAAACTAATAAGCTGCTGCTTTAAACAGCTTTGAGCTGGCAGGTCTTTGCAATCTTCTTAAATCCATTTGCAATTAAGCGATTCTTTTCTTTCTAGAAGGACAACCCCTTAATTTTCATCTGTCTGAAGATGAGGTTCAGTGAAGGGTAAGACTGCTGCTTGCCATGGGGTTGGCACAGTCCTGGAGGCCAGGAATATCTGAACTGCTATAAGGTATGCTAGGACAAAAGAGCCCCAACCCTGCTCTCCCTTCATCATCCCTTGCCTGCCGTGGTTGGAGGCAGGTGGGGTAGAATGAAGTTCCATTCAGGAGGGGTTTTCAGCTGTAACTTTAAACAAACCAGCATTATGATGCTGTGGATCAGTCCTGACATGTTTTATCTCTTGGGTCAGCTGGGTAGAATTCAATTTCCAGGATGTGGCTTGTTAGTGATTTAAAATTGGACATCCTGTTTGCTTTGCATGGATGTCAGTCTGTGGTAGCGCTTAAAAGCAGAGATTTCTCAAGGGTCCCTGGCCAAACTATCTTCTTTCCCCTGTGCCCATGCACTTCATTGCTTTGGGTGGAATGGTGCCAGATTACATCAGCTGAGAATCAGGCCCAGTCTTTCCAGTGAGGAAAAGAAGTGAAAATGGCAATCAGTCCTGCGCAAATTAAGTTAGATATGAAGTCAGACTTTTTCTCTCTCACACACACAAAGATGCTGAAATAGCATATGAGAAGTTCCTTTCATACCATCTGGTTGAGAATAAAAATCATCTGGATGCATTCATTGCCTCTGTTAGGAGATCTCCTTTCTTGGATAAGCACATCAAGTGTGCTCATTTACCCTTCTGCCACCTGGGCCAGGACTGGCAAACAAACAGAACTGTAGAGACTTGCAGTGTGGTAGTCCTCCTGTATCACTGTTTTGCACATGTACCTTTGTATGGCTCTTTAGTTTTGGGGTTCAGATGCTCTGGGTGTGTATCAGGTAACCTCTATATAGCAGAAACATTATAAAAGTGTGAGGACACTTGATTGACGTTATGTGCCAGTAACCAAAAGGAGACAAAAGCAATCTCCAAAAAGCCAGCAATACTGTGAGAAAACCAAGAGGCAGTTTGGGACAGTGTGAAATCTTGAAAATCTGCATTTGTGAGAGTGTGGGGAAACTATCTTTGTCTAGAAAGCCACAGAACAGAATGAAAAACTCATTGGTATGCTTCAGAGATGCAGTATCATTGGGTGGTATTTTGTGCAAACAAACTGGTAACTCACACTACTGCTGACTGTTGGCTTTAGTTTGTCAATGTGATCTGTGACTCGTACAAGAAAAATCACTAAATGGACTTGTTAAAAATCCATTGGGGTATTTTGCATGTTGGCTACAGTATCACATCTACCTTCTGTCCCAGTCTAAGGTGCTCACCAACTGTAATGTCATTTCTCGGTGCTAGTTACTAAATGTAATACCGTATATTTAGTCCTCACAGAAAGGCTTTTGAAACCCATGCCACAAAACCAGCAGCATCTTCTTTTTTGGATCCCATCCATGCCCTGTTCTCTTCTCCTTTTCCCCATATTTTCTTTTCTTTTTTCTGGCTTCTTGTGTTTTCCCATTCTAACCACATCTTCATGTTTCACTCTGTCTTGTGCAGCAAAGTTTCTCTTTAGCCTCTGCACAGAGCTGGCAATGGGACAGCCTAATGCAGTGAGCTGTCTGGGGTAGAAAACGTCCAACTTCAAGGATCAAAGTTCTTCTTCAAAGAGACAGAAACTTAATGTTGTGTAATGTCTGAGTTCCTGGTGACCTCCTTGGCAGTGAAATGGAAAGAAGGATGAACTTGTGATTATGAAGTTAGTCTGGGGATCTGGTGACCTGTTTCAAGTACCTCTTCTGCTGCACACTTCCAGTGTAAGTCTCAACAAGTCCATTATACCCTTCCGGATTTTTGTATATCTATGCAGATGTGGGACTTTTCACAAATGTATGACAAATTCTGAAAATCTGACAAGGAATTACCTCCCTTCTTTAGCCCTAAAATACTTTTCAACTGATAGATATTTTTTCTTCTCCCAGTGCCTCCATTCCTTTCTGTAACAGTGTGACCTCTTGTCTTGTAGATTAGACAAGAACACATTGGTGGGGGGGTATGCAGGCAGTGCTACACTATATGTGTGCCATAAGGAGAGGGAATATTCTGCTATATTTGGCTCTAGGGCATGGAGTCACTCATGTGTAGCTTATTTAAGGCCGAGTCTCATGAGCCCCGTCTGAAATAAATGAATGGCCTTTGTATGAGAAAATTAGCATTATGTATATTTGTTTAAATGTGTGGATTCTTTTTTGGTGATGAGAAAAGAATATATATTAAAATACCCAGGCGCAAACACTTTTTAATATTTTTTTTTTGGCACCAGTGGGCTCTTTTTCAGTTGACTTTGTCAGCCACATTTCCTTTCTGAACAGAGGTTACATACAACAATTGGATGAACAATTGTAAAAAACTCTCAGGGGGGCATTCTTGAAGGCAAGCCTGCATGAGATCATGTTATGAGTATGGCTTGGCTGTGCTTTTATTCAGTAGGTGAAAATGAAATAAGATTTTTTATAGGGCCTAACGGAGCAGGAAAAACAACATTATTAGATGCTATATGTGGTAAAAATAAGTTATCTAATGGAGATATAGTGTATGGAAACAATGGAATAAATCATAGTATTCCTAAGATAAAAGAACATAAAATAGTTGAACTTGGAATAGGGCGTAAGTTT
>JBCJKH010021684.1:0-11465 GCA_039877255.1 Loriculus beryllinus
CTCATGAAGTTTAACCATGACAAGTGCAAGGTCCTGCACCTGGGTTGGAGCAATCCCAGGCACAGCTACAGGTTGGGTAGAGAAGAGATTCATAGCAGCCCTGTGGAGAAGGACTTGGGGGTGTTGGTTGATGAGAAGATGAACATGAGCTGGCAGTGTGTACTCGCAGCCCAGAAAGCCAACCGTATCCTGGGCTGCATCGAAAACGGAGTGTGTGTGAGGGGTTCATAAGTTCCAGAAATTTGCATCTCAAATAACCACAGATTGCATGGATCCATTCTAAATATGTTTGTTGTGGTTTAAGCCCAGCTGGCAACTCAGCCACGCAGCTGCTCACTCACTCACCCCACTACCTTCCTCCCCCCGTTCCTGGAGGGATGGGGAGGAGAACCAAAAGAATGTAACTCTCATAGGTTGAGAAGAACAATCCAGTAACTAAGGTACAACACAAACCCACTGCTGCTGCCACCAATAATAATAATAATGATAAGAGAAATAACAAGGGAAGAGAATACAACTGCTCACCACCTGCTGACCGATACCCAGCCCGAACTGAGCAGTGATCTAGCCCTTCCGGGTACCTGCCTCCAGTTTATATACCGGGCATGACGTGCTGTGGTATGGAATACCTCATTGGTCAGTTTGGGTCAGGTGTCCTGTCTCTGCTTCTTCCCGTCTTCCCCTCCTCCCTGGCAGAGCATGAGACTCAGAAAGTCCTTGGTCCGAATAAACATTACTGAGCAGCAACTAAAACCATCGGTGTTATCAGCGCTGTTCCCAGGCTGAGTCAAAAATCAGCTACTGAGGAGAAAAACTGACTGCTACTGCTGAACCCAGGACACTGCTCTATCATTCCTCTGGCTTTTTGTAAGTCTGCTCACCATCAGCATTCCAGAAGTACCAGTTATTTGTTACTCAAATAAAAAAAAAAAAAAAAAATCCTGAAAAAACCAGAGATTTTTCCTAGAAGCAGTCAGAAAAGCTGCCTGTATGTGCAAAATTCTTTGCCCTTTGTTCAGATTACTGTTGAGTCAGTGGTCCAGTTCAGAGACACTTGGTAGTCAATAGGTTCAACGAATATTACATGAAGCAAAAATATCTTTTAATGCAAATGTACATAATAAAGCTTTTATCCTCATACTATCCTCATACAACATACATACTGGGCTTTAAAGACATCAGTGTAAATCAGCAGATAAATGAGTGGTAGGTTCTTCATTCCAGATCATTATCTTAGCCTGCAGTGGATACAAATACATTGATTTTAAAAGACTACATCTCTGTAAGCATGGATTAAATTAAAAAACCTAGGTTTATGGTGTTTATTTTTTTTCCAGGTGAAAGTGTAACTCCTGTTTTCTTTGCAAAAACAGTTGTATTAAAACATCAAACTGTTGCGTTCAAGCTTCTGTATTCAGTTTGCTTCAGTCAGACTGAAATGACAAATAGATCATGTAGTCAAGATTGAATTTCCTTATTCACTGAATCTGTAGGAGTATAATACATTCATTTTATAGCTATATAAGGTGATGTCAAATGAAAAGTATGTCACTCGGATGCGCATTAGGATGCTGATGAGCATCTACAGAATGTGGTAAATAGCACTGGTTAAATAAAAAGGCTTGACCTTTATGAAGTGATTGGAACATTATTTCCATGCCAATATATACCTTTCTCAAAGGACTGGATCTGACAAACCAATTTGATAAGAGACAAAACAGGTATATTTGATTAGAGAAAATATTTTGGCGAGGTCAGCCAAACAGTTAGTGACTTTAGCCTTTTTCAGAAGATAATTAATCTGTCACCAACTTCAAAATACCTTGATTATTACTGCTTCTGACTCTTGCTTTTGTTTAAGTTTTCTAAATATTCTTATGTACACTTCATAATCTGAACTGCTGAAAGCAGATGGAAGGAATTAGTGCCAGATTCTTATACTCAGGCTCAGGAGCACTTTAGTCAAGGTATGGTTTCATCAGTTTCACTGGAATTACTTGTTGAATAAAGAACTAATGTCGTCTGAATAAGAATATGAACATCCCTTAGTAAATCTATGATTTGTCAACAGTGATCTATGACATTTTTGTCATAGATCAGAATAACTAAAATAATCGCTGTCTGCTACTGAGGTATCATAAAATTCTGCTACTGGAACTGAATATGCTCCTTCTAATATTACTTCTTAGTATCATTAAGCAGTAATGAATGGAGTGTGCAGAACAGATCAAGTATTAGGTATTTGATTGTGATAGATGACACTTTTTGAATATATTCAGAATCACGGTGCAATCTTAAAAGTTACCAAATGGGGGTTTATTTTTTCTTAATAATGTAGTCTGCTCCATATGCAATTACAATATGTATTTCAATGCTTTCTGAAAAACTGGTCCTTACAGTGCTGAGAGAGACATGAATTAGCAGATACATGTAGCAGGATCTCCACAGATTAGGTATTTGCTCTTCTGATGCTCTGCTTAGCTGTGCTTTGTTGGAGCCTGTATGGAACCTCATTTGACAGAAATTAAGTTTTCCTCTGCTTCTCTAGTTTATCCTTTGCAGACCATATAGGCTTTAACCCATAAGGCTTACTGTACTATTCAAGGTTAGGAAAGTAGTCATTGCAGTATCAATTAACAAAATAAGAAGGAAGCCAGTTCTAATTCAGGCAGCTCAGGAAAATAAAGCATCTGTTGGTCGAGCACAACTACTTAAAGGTGACGCAGAGAAGAAAATTGGGTCTGTGCCCCTTTTTTTGCTTCATTATGGAATATAACCAAGGTCAGAAGGTTTGTCATTTGTCTTTAAATAAATGTTGCTTGTGTTCACATTGAACAACAACCAAAAACCAAGTAGCAAAACCTAAGATTAACAAATGTTGTCATGTCACTGATGTAGTTAATGCATAGGTATGAGTACTCTGCAGTTATTACCTGTATCGCCTGATACTTTTGCAAAAGATCTCAACTTTTTCTACAAGTCTTGCTGCTTTGGTTGTAGAATATTTTTTAACAGAACCTGGCAAGCATATTGAACTTGGTAATAAGACTACCACTGAGTAAGATGTATTTCAAGTGATCTTAATTCAGGTTAGTGTGGTTATACTCAGTGACTTGGTTTGCCAGTCAAGTATAGGAAGCATAAGTTGATGTAGCATTAGGTTCTTTTCTATATTACACTATAGTATCTATAGCAGAACTTAAAATATATAAAAAGCCAGGAAGTTTAGACCATGGATGCACACAGACATTTGAAGTATGGAAGTAAATTTTCATATGCTAGTCATTAAAAAAAAAAAGGTATATCTAGTCTTCACAATCAGCTGAAAAAAATGGCATTCTATTATTAAGACATTTGTACAGTTTTACAAAAACTTATGCATAAAAGGTTTGAAGTTCTCCACAACTTGAAGTGAGACTTAAATCCAAACCTTTTGTTTGATCATGCTGCTGAAAATATAATTCAGTTACAAAGGACAAGTTAAAAATCCCAGTGATATGGTGGATGACCTTCTAGTGTTTACAGACAGAGCTGAAACTGGTCCATAACTCGTATAATAATTTACATGCTTGCTTCCCAGCTAACCTGAGAGCATTTCCAATTTATTTTAGTGTGTTGAAATCTGTGTCTTCATTATTCTCTATGTTATCAACATCTACAGCATTTGTAGAGTAGGAGCAATAATAGTACCATCGCCATGGTTTATGAGACAATAATAATGGTTCTAGTGAAGTTAAAATGAAGGACTGTACTAAAAGGAAGGATATATGTCCAAGAGTGTAATGATGTCCATTTTTTTCTGTATGCTGACTGAAGGAATGTCTCTTAGTGAGCAATCAGGTTTAGAAACTGCTCTTAGGAAAGGGGAAAGTGAAGAAAAAGGCAGTGTGTAGTAACAACTACTCTGTAACTCCAAAGGGAACGTTCTCAGCTGGATGTGAAAAGGTGAAAATTACCACGTCATAAATTCTTAAAGACTCTCATTTTCTCCAGTGTGGTCACAAGACTCTCCCTGTTTGTTGAAGAATAAGGAAATAACAGTTTTAAGTAGCTGGAAGCTGTCACTGCCAGCAAAGTTGCCAGTTACAGTTTTTGGAACACTCTCTTACTACACCATCTGGATGCCTTTAGTACAAAGGCCAAATATAAAATTGCATGAGACCACATTTATAAGAGACATGCTTATCTGAGAACAGGAAACGTTTTGCAATATTTGTGTAGTGCTTTTCTTCCTTTCCATGCAGAAATACTCTATTAAATGCTTAATAATATACAGATAAACTGGATTTGTAATATTTTGGTAGCTCAGTTCTCCACCTGCTCTTTCTTAAATATCTTCGCTAGTACATGGGATGTATATGACAGAATACTGCACTATGGTTTTAATACACACTTAGAAACATCGTGAGAGGCATGGAGAGAGTAGGTAGGGGTTACTTCCTTGATCTGTGCTCATAATTAGTCAAACTTAGCTTCTAAAATGTATATGGAGATTTATCTCCAGTCAGGAATTTTCTTATAAATGGCACTTTCAATGTCCTTATGTTATAGGAGAAAGAAAAATGGACTGTGGTTTGCCATGCCAAATTAAATTAATAGATAAGATAGCTAGTCAGAGGCTAAGTGCCTCTGAAAAATCAGTCTATTGATCTTCGCGTGCATTGGCTTGCAGAAATGTAAAACAGGAATACAAAAACTCCCTACAAGTTGGTGCACTGAAGCATAATTCACTGCCATTGTTAAGATGCTCAGATACTATTGTGATGAATACTCATAACACCAATGCTGAATTATAAAGTAAGCTGGATTAATTATTAATTTCTATGATGGTCACTTCTCTTTTCGCTTTCCTTTGTTGAAAAGGACTAAAAATTAGATTCTTTAAAACAGTGAAATAACTGGTATATTCCTTCTTGAACAGTGCAGTTATACAGAGTTTAAAAGCTGACTCTAAAGTGTTCATGACTATGACAAGAAAACATTTCAAACTTTTTATCTACGTGAAGGTGTAGAAAACTTTAATAGTACTGATAGCTGTGAATTTCAATAATTATATGCACATTAAAAAAATAAATGTGTACATTATTAATTTTAACTTCTCATTTTAGTCTCCAACTAACTGCGTGTTGCATTTAAGGCAGAAAATGAAGAGATTAACGCCTGGTATATTCTCGAATTAGATGTTATGTGCAGCATAATATCAAAATATTCCCTTGTTTTCTTGTCCAGGTTAAATGTATAATGTTATTCGTAAGATAGCCTGTCAGTGGTTTCACTTTTCATGCTGCCTTTTCATATTTACTTTTTCAGTGAAAATTGTTGTAGAAGAATTAGAAGAAGAGTAGATTTCCCTTCCCCTCAAAAAAAGGCAATGAAATAACATGCCAGCACTAAATAGCAACAAGGTAGACTTAGGAAGAAGGTATGTTTGTTAGATATATAGGGCATACCTAAACAAAATATCTTAGTCTTGGAGTAAAGTAGTAAATCTGGGGGTGAGAGATGTGGACCAGACAAACACAGAAAGCTTATGTCCTTCTTCATTTTTTCTACATCAAATACCACTTCACATTCTGTACTAGTCACAAAAGTAGGGTCCCTGCTTCCTGCTCTTCTTTCTTGAGTGTCCTTCATTCTTTGTATTGAACAGTATGTAGACATGTCTCACAGCCTTGGACAAATTAACTCATCTTACCTATAACAACACAGGCAATTTGTATTAGCTGGAAATGGAATCAATTAGATTGCTAGTGCAGTTCTAGTTGACTTTCACACCTTTCAGTTTCTTTTTGCAGGGTATGACTGGCCATTAATCATCTTTCCTCTGGGACTAATAAGTTGATATTGAACCAAAAGTGCAGAATTCTCTGGCTGCAGAATCTGGTAACAGCTTCTGTGTTTTAGTGCAAAGAGTGTGGTGCAATTCAGTGGTGCTCTATTTAGCTTCAGTTACCGCCGGCTGATTATATCAAATTTATAGCACTTAAATTGTGTTGTAACTATATTATCACTAATCATGCAAATTATATGAGATTTTTTTTTTTTCTGTGCACAATGAAGGAAAAAAATCTCAGCAAATATGCTATTTAGTGTAGTAGCCATCATTCTCTAAGGGATGTCTGCAAGCCTGTGTCACTCTAAAGCAACTATAGTATATGAAAAGACCTTAGATTTTACTTGTGAAAAGACATCCAAATGTTTAATTCTGCTCATTCTGAGCCTCTAATCTTCAATTCTGGCTGTTTTCTATATGGATGACCTTTCTCCTGTAAGTCCACTTCTATCCGTATCTCAGTAACAAAGTTCATTAAATGGTGGGCTTTTTGACATTTTGTTTGGTGGGTTGACCCGCACTTAGCAGAACCACTTGTTCACTCCTTTCTGTGGGTTGGGGAGGAAAAATAAGTAAGACAGGCAGTAATATTCTGGATTGAAATAAAAACCATTAAACAGGTGGAACAAAAGCTGCATATGCAAGCAAAGCAAAGAAGGAATTGCTCAGCGTTTCCCATTGGCAGGTAGATGTTTAGCCACTTCCTGGAAAGCAGTGCTTCAGCATGCATGAGAGTTGCTTTGGGAAAAAAAAAATGCTGTAACCATCAACATCGCTGCTTCAGTCTTCTTTCCTTGAACTTTTATTACTGGATGCGCCACATGATCTGGAATATCCTTTTGATCAGCTGGGGGCAGCTGTTCCATCTGTGTCCGCTCCCAGTCTGGATCACCCCTCAGCCTACTTGCTGAGTGAGCAGAGTGGGAGAAAGAGAAATCCTAGACTCTGTGCAAGCACAGTACAAAACCAGCAAAACATTGGTACGTTATCAACACTGGTTTAGTTGCAGATCAAAAGCACAGCACCATACTGAATGCGGTGAAGAAAGTTAACCTTCATCCCACCCAAACCCAGTAAAGTTGATGATCTGCAGAAAGCTAGAAGGCTCTCTGCTTCTTTCTTTTTCTGCATGACTTTCAGTTTGTTGCATTAAAAGGCAGATAGGACATGCAGAGTATTTTCATAACAATTTTCTATTTCAGTTCCTGCTGTTAAGAAAGTAATTTTGTTTCACCACTGGGCCTGCAGTATTGTGAATGGCAAGAGAGAGGTTTATAAGATGATATCTTCAGTAAGTTATGTGTACCCTCTGAACTGGCTTGAAAGGACAGTTGCTGTAGTATAATGTCACAGAACATAAGCAACTACTGTATAAGTAATAGCAGTATTTTCTTATTTTCAGGTTTCTGTGTATCATTACATATACATACAAACAAGGAACATTCATTAAGGAAGAGCTGGCACTTACCCCTCATCCCAGCAAAAAAGCCAAAGCTGCATTTCATAAGCAGAAGCAAGAGTAGGTGAGGGATGTTGCTGGACTGGAGATTATCAGACCCCAGAGGAGTAAGAGGGGATATTCTTCTATCACAGCAAGGTGTGCTTTGTTCACATGCCCATCAACTAGTAAGCATGGCATAAAATATCAGAAATTTTAAATACACTTACTCTAGCATAATGGCTGATTTGAATTTAAATTTAAAAGAAAAAGGCAGAAGACCTATGTGAAAACTAAAATAATTGTAATAAACCTCTTTGTTGGATCTGCATTAGGTATGTACCTTGCAACTTTTAGTCTGTCTAGATATTCTAATAATAAATAAAGCATTCATATGTAGTGTTTACTGTAAGACAGATTTCATTGTTGCAGTTTGTAAAGTTTAAATTTAGATTGGTTCCTTAATGTACCATTATTGAGCATTTTTCTTTTGTATCTGTCTTTCTCTGTATGTCTGTCTCAGAAATCCATACCTTATTTTACTTCTTCTGAAAGAATTAACTGCTAACAAGAGCTCTCAACTTTGTCAGTTAAACTTACCAGACAGTTTAACAAGCTACTTACTGCAAATCTTCTTAGAGATAATCTCATTTAAAATGACATAGCTTGCATTTGAATTTATAATGCTGAAGTAATGTTGTTTTGCAGGTTTATAGAAATAATAATAAAAAATAAAAGTAAGCTGTGTGAGAAACGTCCCTTCACTTTGAAGAAAAAGCTGCAGTTTAGGGATCAGCTGTCTACAAAAACAAGCAGTTTGGTCTGATCAAGCTGTTGGAGGAAATCCTAACTTAAAGGATGCCTCTTATGAAGCATCTTGTAAGAAATATTCATACACTTGCGTAGCTAATCCAAATAACCGATCTTCAGAAAGACATGACAACACAACACATGGGCTGTAACTTCTTAAAATGTCCATAAAACATTATGATGTGAATAATAAACTTAGCTGAATGCATGGTTGTCAATTCTATAGGATTAGCAAGTTAATTTGAAAGGTTTAATTTAAAAGGTTCATATAAATATCCTGAAGGCATGGCATTAATGCACAAGTTACTCTGCAAGTCTGCTTTTTAAATTACCAATGACAGCAAAAATAGATTTTTTTTCCTTGGTTAAAACTTCTACACAAATGACAGTCTAGATGCAATGAGGACTAAGATTAGATCTAATGAAAAACTTAAGCACCTCCAATTTAATCGACATAGTGTCTTAATGGTTAGCACCTCTTCACTAGAAAAACAAAAGCCAGGAAAAGGGACTGAATTTGTTTCAAATAAATAGGTCATTCAGATTCTACAATATTGTAATTTGAAAATCTAGATGTTTGTCAGGCAATTTTAGAGCTGTAGAAAAAATGTCATTAGTTTTAATTCAGTCTTGTCATCACATGATCATAGGAAAATTGCTCAGATCAGGTTGCTTAGGGCTTTATCCAGTTGAGTCTTGAAAATCTTCAAGGATGGAGACTGCATGGTCTCTCTGAGCTACCTCTTTCACTGCATGACTGCCCTTTGAGTGAAAAAGATCCTAGACTTGCTTTTCCTTATGCTTGCTGTCTCTCATTTCCCCATTGTCCACCACTGTGAAGTATCTGATTCCATCTTGTCAATAAACTATTCATTAGTGCCAGCATGCTGCATTTTGTTCCCCTCAAGGCCATTTGTCCCCCAGGCTCAACAAGCTCTGGTCCTAACAGGGCAAGTGCTTCAGACCTTAGCCAACTTGAAGGGCCTTCCTCCTCCCTATGCTGGGAGGAGCCCAACACTCAGACAAAAGTATCAAGATGGGATCTCATAAGTGCTGAGCAGAGGAGCATAGTTCCTCCCCTCCATGTCCTGACTATTTCCCTATCCATTCCTCTCAGCATGTTGTTGGCCATCTCTCCAGACAGAGCACACTGGTGGTTCATGCTCAGCTGGTGTCTTCCAAGACCTCCAGGTCACTTCCACCAGCCCATGCCTTTGTAAAAATGCTTCCTGGTTTTATCTTTGTTGAATGCTGTGAAGTTCAGAAAAGTATTCCTGGTAGTGTGAATTGGCTGAAATAATACACTTTGTCTTGTTTCTCAACAGACTGAGAATTGAAAAAAAGATCATTTAAAACAATGGATGAACAAAGAGTCTATCATTATTAGCTGTTCTGGAGTATGGAACTATGGTCACATACTTTCTGCATTTTTAGTATAGTGCCCTAATTCTGTCTAAATTCCATGTTAGACTAATACATCTTTTATTAAATGGTCAATGAGGACTTCTAAACATACGCTTTTATAAAAAAATGTTTGATAGACTCTATTATGTTCAAACCAATTCCAGCATTACTCTGCTTTTCATTTAAATCAAGTTTTCTAGGATGTTTTCTTTGCTGTTTCTCTATAATTTCATTTTGTCTAGCAAAGTTTGCTTTCCTCAGACAGCTTCCTGTCAAGGGATACCGCTCTGGTCAACCTCAGCTATCAATAAACAGGGATGAAGCTTTCTGCATCCACCCTAAGTAAAGTACAATATCAGGATTTAGCCTTACACAGGAAATTTATTTCTGGAGTTATGCCAAAGCAAACAGATAAATATGCTGCCACTGCTCAAAGTAATCAAAAAGGCAGAAATTCCATGAATTTTCATAACCAGTTTTAAAGCAAAGATGATAAACAAGATAGCTTTTCAAAAGGCATCTAAAATGCTTCTCTGCAATTGTCTGTCATTGTGTTGTTAAGGGGTGCATAATGTAAGTTAAAATAAAATTCTTTAAATCCATAGCCAGCTGACATTAAAATTGTATATCTATATGTTAATGGCTAATAGAACATTGAACTGAGAATTTGCTATGAGTTTTAGCAATGTTTACTCTAACCTATCTTTAGAGTTCGGAGGGGTTTTGACCTAAAAGCTCATTTGGGAGCTGTAAAAATATTCAGTTAAGGTGTTTTTCTTTAAAAAAAAAGGTGAAGCTTCTCTGAGAGGACTTTGCAAAGGAAAGAAATACGGACTAGAATGAAACACTGAGATCAGAAAACGTTATAATGGAGTCTTTTTCTGTTCATTAATTTTTGCAGGTTTATCGTTCTCTGCCTTCTGCTGAAAAACTGAATTTTTTAGGGCTTTTTGGTGGTTGGCTTTTTTTTTTGTTTTTTGTTTTGTTGGTTTTTTTTGCTTTTTGGTTGGTTGGGTGAGTGGGTGGTTTTCTTTTTTACCTACTACTGGAAAGCTCAACATATTTTGTATAAAGAACTTTTTATTTTGTTTTATTTTATGTTATTTTGGACTTTGCAATTGAACTTGGTACAAGACATATCCCTGTAGTATTGCTCTTCTGGATGTTTCAAAATGCCTATGGAAATCCCAGATAAGCAGACTTAACTAACTGTGTGTTTGTCACAGATTTTATTTATTTATTTGTTTGCTTATATGTAACATCACAGTAGAATCTTTGCAGCAGCCTCTTTTGTGCTTAGATAGATTTGTTGTTCTAAAAGTGTGCTTAGGCATTCATTTGCATACAACACATGCAATACATACAGTATTTTTACCATTTCAAACATAATAAGAAACTTTACTACTTTAGGAAAGACTTGGAGTATACTTTAATTATGATCTGACTTTGTAGTAATATAATATTTTTTGTTAATATGATAACTTTTTATTATGGCCATGTCTATGTATAAAGTATAACCCTGTCTTATATTTTCCCAGAGTTTGCATGTACAGCGTGTGTATAGTGTTACTCCATCCATTTGAATATTTATTTTTCCATATACCCAGATTCGTGTATGTTTTCAAATGTTCATATATTATGCTGCTCTTTTTCAAGGCACTACTCATTTCATAGCTTTTGTGCTTCTATCTTTTCATAATAATCTTGCTCAGTTTACTAACTTTAATAATAATAATGCAGTAATAATAAATTATAAAATCCAAAATTACAAATGGCAGACTGGTCCAACAGTTTCCATGACCTCATAGCAGCCTTCCAGTATCTGAAGGCGTGCTATAAGGGTGCTGGGGATAGGCTCTTCCTTAGGGACTGTAGTGAAAGGACAAAGGGTAATGGGTTAAAACTTAAACAGGAGAAGTTTAGATTGGATATAAGGAAGAAATTCTTTACTGTTAGGGTGGTGAGGCACTGGAATGGGTT
>JBCJKH010021697.1:0-19242 GCA_039877255.1 Loriculus beryllinus
AAACCGGCCGCGTCCCGGCCTGGCTCCCCGCCGGCCCGGCCGCCGCACGGCTCTTCCGGCGCTGCCATGACCGGGCTTCCGCCCGCGCCGCCATCTTGAGTGTGGAAGAGGGAGGAGGGAGGAGCCAACGGCTGTTGGGCGCCATTTTGAGAGCGGCGGCGCCATTATGGGGGCGGTTGTGCTGTGTGTCCTTGAGGGAGCTGTGTGGAAGCCGGATGGCTCCTTCCCCTCCACCCCGAGGTCATCAGAGCTCCTTGGGGACGGCAGCACCGACTCAGCCCACGGAGCCCTCAGTCGGCTCCCGCAGTGTAAATGCCCGCTGTGAGGAGCCGCGGGCACTGCAGTGGCAGCCCCGCTGCTTTCGCACCCTGGTTTTCCATGGGGGTTTAAGAGTATTCGGGAGAATAATCCCTTCCTGGATCGTGCTGTGGGTTGGAAGGAGCCGGGGCGCGGCGGAACGGACACCCATGGGCGCTGCATGGATTGATGCTAACAAAGGGGCTGTGGGTACCACCTTTTCCTCACAGGAAAAACCTAAATACAAACCCTGCTTCAGATTCACCGGTCGTGTCTTCAACGAGCATCAGCCGGGGCTTTAACCAGGTTAAACGTTGTACCTTTGGCATCCCTGGTGCACAAAAGGCCATGCAGGAGCCATCCAGGGCTGCTGTGAGCACACCGTGACCAAGGGGAGCAGCTGGCTCAGCCCACATCTCTAGTACAGACAGGATTGGAGCACTGGAATTCCCAGTTACGTGTGTGCTTCAGGAATTCCGGTCATAGAAAATGTGTTTTAAATGTCTCTCCGCTGTGGGAGATGAATGGGGTGCTGCTTTTCTGCACGAGTGATGGTTGCCATTTGAGGCTGTGAATTAGAGGAAGGTTAGATTGGGGGGTTCGCTTACAAAGAGCAGGTTTTGATTGCTTGCTTTGCCTGGGGGGAGGCTCTGGCGTTGAAGAGGAAACCCCTCTTAGCCCTTAGATGAAGGAGAGCCTCAGTAAGACAATCTGTACCTGCTTTGTTCATCATGTGTTTCACTCCATAATGACAAGACCAACTTGTCTGACGTCTAGGAAAACACCAAGCTACCCTGTTTGCAGTCATCAGAGGGACCAGGGTGGAGGAGACCTGCATTTCCAATGCAAATGGTACCTAAAATCGTTCAGCAGGACCCATAAGCAGGGTAAAAGCCCTGCCCAGAGAGCCAGAACTGCTGGAGCAGCCTGCATCAGGACCAGCCATGGGGCATACATGGACCAGCAGCACTTGGCAACCCTGAATAGGACCTGGGAACAGAGATAGGTGTAAGAAGCTCCTGAGGAGAGGAGCTGCACTTGGGCTCATGACCCATCAGTGTGGTGGTGTAGATAAGATGTGGAAGTTGAACACAAGGCGGATGGGCTTAAAGGAGGAATTAAATGAACAGCTACACCAAACTGTGGCACTTCTCTTGATGGTCCACAAGAGAAACCATGAGAAACCCTCATGGTTTCTCATGAAGGAGAGGAGAAACCCTCCCTGTCATGCCATGCTTCAGGAACACTTCTCAGTGTGGGTACCAAAGAAGAGGGGTTCAGTGAGCCCAAAGAAAGCATGAGGAATTCCATGCTGTCCCATTCCAGGCGGGCAAACAAACAAACTAACGCTACTATCAAGATGTTTTGCTCTAAGGCAAAATCTCTTCTGTTCGAGGCCAAAATGAGCTGGGGGTTTTGTATTTTTCACTCTGGAAAGTCTTGGGTGATTTCTCTGCTCTGATTCTTCTTAAGGCTGACACATCCTGGCCATCTCATCTTGTCAGCGTGACTAAAGCCCAGCTGGACCACAGAGCACTTGGTATGCTCGGGTGAACTGCTAGCTCCGCTGCTCTAAGTGATTTTCAATACTGGATATGGTTTAATACCCTAAGGCCTGCTAAAGTAGCTTAGAGATGGGTATAACACAAGTCAGAGTAGGCTCCAGGACAGCAATCCTTCTGCAGGGACTAACTTCAAAGACCAAGACTCCTTCTGCACCAAGCACAGCTGATATCCACAGTCCCATCCCTGAACTGGTACCTTGGAAAGCCCATTTGTGTCCTCCGAGGGGACTTCTGCAAGGAGGCCAGTTTTGTTTGCGTGCTCTGGGATTCCCTGGGGCTTTTCCATGCTGGGCCCTCTCCTGTAGCAGCACACAGGTAATGGGAGAACAGGACCACACTCAGCTGGGCACCATTTCTGTTTACCCCTCCCTGACGTGACCAAGAGACAATGAAGCCCTTCAGGGCTAAATCCCAAGGGCCACCAGCGTCTCCTTTGCCAAGGACATCACTAATTCCTGGCGGTGGCTTGATTCCATAAGCGGCTCAGCAAGGTGACTTTCCAGGTCGCCAAGCTAATTACAGGTGAAGTGCCAGGGACTGTCTCCAGCAAGAGCGAAAGTTGGGAGCTCTGGGGGAAGAAAGGGCATAAAACATCTTTACTCAGCTCCTTTGAGCTGAGCCAGCTCCCTCCAAGCAGCCAAAGGGCAGTGAGAAAGGGCTGTGGTGCTTTGGAGCATCGACAGCCCAGTCCCGCCGTCTGAGAAATGCCAGTCCATCACCACTGCTGCCCCAGACAGCCTGGCCCATGGGTGGCTGGTTTAAACCTCCCTGTCTCCCCACAGCCCCTGGCTATTCGTGTGCTGGAGATGAGGAAGAGGAAGTAGCCAGGGGATTGATTATTCCCTGCTCATCTTCCTTGAGTCTTGCCTATGGTTGGTGTCTTCGAGGGCCAGGACACAGCTGAAGCATTTCCCCACCTCTGTGACACGGCACGGGATAAACCAAGCCCTCCAAAACAAAACTGGGGTCACAAGCGTGCCCTCTCTCCCAGTGCCTGGTGTTCCTGAAAGGAAACCACCCCAGGCTCCCCCCTGCTCGCTGGAGTTGGGAGCAGTGAGTAATGCTCGCAGGCTCCCCTGCCCGGCACCACATTCTTTTCTCCAGCATGTAATGGCCCAGAGGAGGAATAAACCAAACCTGGCTGGAGCAGCCTGTAGAGTAGCTGCGCACACCACGGCCTTGCACTGGAGAGGCATCAGGAAGGGCTGGGAAAGGCTCAGCCTCCTTTTATTGGGGGGCTTGGTTGCCTGGAACAGCAAGTGGAATGAGAACGGAGGAGTAACAACGCCCCACAGAGCGTTAACTCACAGAGAGCCTCATCTGCTGCACTCCGGAGCTTGAAAATCACCCCAAATCCCATGCCCAGTGCTCTGCACCAGCCCATCACCCATCCTCTCCCCACACTTCTGCCCCTGTGAGCTGCTCTTGGCCCCCAGTGTTTTGCTGCTCTGTGGTTTCTCCTTACCACTACCATCCCCTCTTCCGTTCTTTGTGGCCCAACAGAGTTTTCCAAGCAGAGCAGTGACCATTTCAGGGAGGGCTGAAGAAAGCTGCCCCATTTCCCTACTGCCGTCATCTCTTCTCGCCTCCTGGCCTTTTTCCTGCCCCGCTCCCACCAGCTCCATCCTCAAAAGCTGCCATTGCCTCCTCCCCACTCTGTTTCCCCAAGACCTCAGGTTATAAGCCCAGTTTGGGCCTTGCTTCAACCCGTTCCATCTTCCTTGTTGCAAACTGGTGCTTCCAGTAACTCATCCGCCCAGCCCAGTGTCTGCACCTACAGCCCTGCCAGGCTCCTGCTGCACCCAGGGGGGAAGCTGGGGAGATGAAGGGCAGAAACCGACAGGTTCACCCTGAATACAGCGCGATGCTGGAGCAGGATCAGGCCAGGCAGAGGATTAAAGGGCCAACGGAGCCTTTCATGTGCTGTGAGCATGACACAATCACAACCATTAGCTCTTCAGACAGGCAGGTTGGAGGAGCCTTGGGAAGCCAGCGTGCCTGCGAGCAAGGCTCTAAGGTCTGGTCTGCCTGAGCTGGCAGCACATGGTGTCATCTGCCTCTGATCTCCCTGGTCTCTGACCTGGTTCTTTGGTCCTCTGCATCTCCTTCCTCCCACGGCAGCAGCTCCAGCTCCCAGGGCACACAGGAATTGCTGGCGTGCCCCCTGGGCTTCCGAACCTTCTGGAAAGCTTCACCGCCCTTGGTGGTTGGATCCAGTTCTGGAGCTGCAGGTGTCACTTGCCCTGCAAGAGCTTCCTCTCTCCCCACACCCTTTTCCCAGCCTCGCCCTGTGGCCCTGACTCTCAACTCATTTTCCACTTGACTGAAGACTTTCTCTTGCTCTCACCTGAAAGCTGCTCCACCCAGCAAAGCACTGGAGGAAGGTGCCTCCCAGCCCAAACCCCAGCCTCCCTCCAGGAGCAGAGCAGGACATGAAGAGGGGATATTGCCCCATGGAGGACTGTAGCCACCACCCACACTGGCTGTCACCAGGCCACACCACCCTGCTGAGAGCACACACAGCAGGCTCAGCTCTCCCCACCTCTATCACCATGACCCATGTGGCTTGTGCACCAGCCAGCCCCCAAGCTCCCACCCCATCAGATAGCCACCCCCTGGAGCCTGGCAAAGCGAGATCAAGCACATGCAGTAACCGTCAAGCAGCAGCAGCGTGGAATAAAGAACCAACAACCAACACGGGTCGAGCCTCTATGGTGTGCACTTTTATTTCAACTGGTCTTAAGTCAGTGTACAGGTAGCCCCTCCCTCCCCCGCGTACTGGCACCGCTTCTCCTAGACCCTGCGGGGGACTGTAAAGCCTTCATTCACATCTACCACTGGGGAACACAGCCTGCTTTGCTTGACAAATCGAAGAGAAAAAAGGATCAAGTGTGTTTTGTTTTTAAGGCGGAAAGATACAAAAAGACACTTGTTGGGTTACATAATTTACAGACAAGCAATTATAACCTAACACCAGTAACTGGCATCGGCTCCCTCCGAGCTGGGCTGCTGCCTTCACAGAGGCGAGTTAACTTCCTGTAACAATGCATTAGAACAATATTTGGAATGACTATTAAAAAAAGAAACAAATGTACAATCAAAGTCCTCGGATGCATTGTAGAACTTTGGGGGCGTTCGCTCCAACATGTTTTTTGTTTTAAAGACTGCTGCTGACACCTTCCGCCGTTCCAGTTTTTTAATCCTGAGTCAAGCGCCAAAAAAAAAACAAATAAAGCCATGCCAATCTCGTCTGGTTTTATGCGCGTTTATGGGTTTCATTTCATCACAAGGGTGTGGGTGTTGGTAACAGTCCGGTTTAGAAGCATTTGCGGTGGACAATGGAGGGTCCGGATTCATCGTACTCCTGCTTGCTGATCCACATCTGCTGGAAGGTGGACAGGGAGGCCAGGATGGAGCCCCCGATCCAGACAGAGTACTTGCGCTCAGGTGGGGCAATGATCTGGAGGAAGAGGAGGGATCGGTCAGACGCACATGGTCAAGGCTGCACTCACTGCCCACATGTTGCCGAGTGAGACAGAGCTGCCCAATTCCCACATCTCGCCCTGGCCAAGATCCCATGAAGCACCAACAGGCTTAAACACAACCTCACACACCCTCCCCTCCTTCGCAGGCTGTATTTACACTAATCCCATTACTCATGTGGTTGGGTGGATGCCACCTTCTCCGGGGCAAGGCCACTAAGGCTGCACCAGACACAGAAGCACACTTCCTGCTCCAGCAGCAGTTTAGCTTTCCTCCCTCTACCCAAACTCTGCATTTCAGCATCAAGGTTCAGAGCTGTTCCCCTCACTCCGTCCTACCTTGATTTTCATTGTGCTGGGTGCCAGGGCTGTGATCTCCTTCTGCATCCTGTCAGCGATGCCGGGGTACATTGTGGTACCACCAGACAGCACTGTGTTGGCATACAGATCCTTACGGATATCCACATCACACTTCATGATAGAGTTGAAGGTAGTTTCATGGATACCACAGGACTCCATACCTGCGAGGAAAACAAGCAGCCTCCAGTCAGCAACAGCTCAGACACAGCCAAGTACTATGGGTAACCAAGAGCTCCTCTGGTGGGAAGGCACAAGAGTCATGGCTCTGGACAGGCCCAGCCTCCTGTTCCGCTGTATCATATCCTTCAAACAGCTTTTGACTGTGAGGAAAGCTAAACTAGTGGGCCAGTACAGACCTCAATACAGACCAGCAGTGACAAGGGGACTCACTGCCACGGTCTCTGGGTCACCCTTTACAGAGGGAGCATTGAAGGGCACAGGTATCATAGGAGAGCTTGACTTACCCAAGAAAGATGGCTGGAAGAGGGCCTCAGGGCACCTGAACCTCTCATTGCCAATGGTGATAACCTGGCCATCAGGGAGTTCGTAGCTCTTCTCCAGAGAAGAGCTAGAGGCAGCTGTGGCCATCTCCTGCTCGAAATCCAGAGCAACATAGCACAGCTTCTCCTTGATGTCACGCACAATTTCTCTCTCAGCTGTGGTGGTGAAGCTGTAGCCTCTCTCTGTCAGGATCTTCATGAGGTAGTCCGTCAGGTCACGGCCAGCCAGATCCAGACGGAGAATAGCATGGGGGAGGGCATAACCTTCGTAGATGGGCACAGTGTGGGTAACACCATCACCAGAGTCCATCACAATACCAGTGGTACGACCAGACGCATACAGGGACAACACAGCCTGGATGGCTACATACATGGCTGGGGTGTTGAAGGTCTCAAACATGATCTAGGGAGAGAACAGAAGAGGTTGAGCCAACAGCAAAAATAAAACCATGGGTTTCTTGCTACAGGTCTACGCCAAGTCCATGCAAGCTGTTTTAAATCTGCCCCTGAGTCTCCACTCCCACTTGAAGTCCATGCTCATCTTGCTTGCTTTCCACCCACACCCACCACTCAGACCCATCCACATGTCACAGCAAAGAACAGAATGAATGCCAAGTAACTACAGTACAGTCACTCAAGGTTGGTAAATAGATTAGTGCCTAGTCAGAAACAGCAGTTAGACAAGTTGCTAGTTCAGTCTCAGAGAAAGCCAGCTTAGAAGAGCAAACAAAACCTGTCAAGGTCCAGCAAAGAGGAGACTCAGGTCAGGAAAGGAAAACCCTGTAAAGATGGCAAAAAGGGAGAAGAGTGGTGAAGGAGGACAGAGAACAACATGGAAGAGGAGAGCTGGCCTGCAGCAACACCTGCTGTAGCTCAAAGCTCCAGAGCTATACACACCTGTGTCATCTTCTCTCTGTTGGCTTTGGGGTTCAGGGGAGCCTCTGTGAGCAGCACAGGGTGCTCCTCAGGGGCTACTCTCAGCTCGTTGTAGAAAGTGTGGTGCCAGATCTTTTCCATATCATCCCAGTTGGTGACAATGCCGTGTTCGATGGGGTACTTCAGGGTCAGGATACCTCTTTTGCTCTGGGCTTCATCACCAACATAGCTGTCTTTCTGACCCATACCAACCATCACACCCTGCACAAGAAAGAGTAAGTGGTGAGAAAACTGAAGGGTTGAGCCCCACTTTTCTCAAAGTTCAGTCTCCAATTACCATTCCCCCCTCTTCTGCCCCACTTTATCAATAATAAAGGTATTCAGCCAACATACAGTTCTATAGGAGGCCGTATTCCCCACGAGCTTTGCTGCAGCACAGAAGCCTCTTGTGTTACAGAGCCAAATAAGAAGGCTTCTTGAAGCTCAACGCCTCTAGGGAAACCACCTCTATTCAAAACTTCATCTCTTTTATCTACCAACACGCACGCCGGTCACTTACCTGATGTCTGGGGCGACCCACGATGGATGGGAAAACAGCACGGGGAGCATCGTCCCCGGCGAAACCGGCCTTGCACATACCGGAACCATTGTCAACAACGAGTGCGGCAATATCATCATCCATGGCTGGCTGCGGAAGCAGAGGAGAGGAAGGCAGGTGAGCCCCGCGGGTCACACAGCAGCCGGGGAAGGCAAGGGCAGGCGATGCCGCCGCCAAAGCCTTCCCCACCCATTTCCTTCCTGCCGGCTCGGCACCGCTTCACCCTCCGCCCGCTAGAGGGGGCGCCGCCTCCCGGGCTGCGGCGCTGCGCGGGAGCGGGACAAAGGAAGTCCCCGCGCCCGCTCGCGTTATTACCATAAAAGGCAATGGATGCAGCGCGCCGCGCCCGCCACCAGCGCTCGGGGGGAAGCCGGCGGCCGCCGCTGCCCCGCCCCAGCGCCCCCAGCCCGGCCAGCGGCGCCTCCGCACGCACAGCCCCGGGGCACAGCGGCTCTGCGCGGCCACCCCGCACCGGCGGAGGGGGGGATTAAACCCGGGGGTTACACAACTACCGCCCGCCCCTCCGACACCGCCCGTTTAATCCGCTGGCAACGACAGCGGCGTGAGGAGCGGGCACCCGCATGTGCCGGCCCCGCACGGGGCAGCCTGGGAAGTGTAGGCACACGGCGCCGCTTCCTCCCGTCACCGTTCCCCCTTTCTCCCGCAACCCCTCCGCACGCAGCTTTTGTTCCGCTCCAGCACCTCGCCCTCCGCAGGGGGAGCCGCCTCCCACCCCCGCAACGAACCCCACCGCCGCCGTCTCCATGTGCCCGGCAAGGAGAACCGCGCCCCTTCACAACGGGGGGGCGCCGCCCCCCGGCCCAGCCGCGCTTTAACCCCCCCCTACTGCCGGCTGGGGGAGGGAGCAGCGCGGAGCAGACAAAGCCCCGCGCCCCGTTCTTCCCCCTCCCCCCCCCCGCCGCTCCCCGCACACAATAGCCGCGCTGCCCGCTCCTGCGCTCGGCCGCCATCAATCCTCTTAGGAAGCGGATTAACACCACGGGCAGCAGGGGGAAAGCCCCCGCCGCCGTTATCAAACCATCAGCTCCTTTCATAGCCCTCAAAATGCAGCACCTCGCAGCAGGCCGGGCTTCCCCCCCCACACACCCCTTTCAGCAAACAAAGGGCGCCCTTAGAGCGGGCACAACCCCTTCCAACCGAGCCTTAATTACAATTAACACCAATAACAGCACCGATCGAACGGCGCAGAACAGAGAGGACCCCCCCCCGGTCCCGGCTCACCTTCGGGGTGTTGCGCGGTCGGAGCGAGGCGGCGGCAGTGGCGGGGAGGAGCGGGCGGAACGCGGAGGGCAGAGAGAGCTCGCAGCAGCTCCCGCCCGCCGCCCGGACCCGCCTTTTTATAGGGCCGCCGCCGCCGCCGCCTCGCCATAAAAGGAAACTTTCGGAGCGCGCCTCTCTGATTGGGTTCCTGCCGCCCCGCCTCGCCTCGTGCCGCCCCGCCTCTCCCCGCCCTGCATCGAGAATAATGGCGGGGGGGGGGGGGGGGAATGTTTAACGGAGGGGGTGAAGTATCGGGGTGCGTGTGCGGTGGACACCCCAAGTTCGATCCGCTTTAGTGCGGGACGGGATCGATATCCCCATCGTGGCCACCCTGAAAACCCGCGGGCCGCGGCGGTGCGGTCGTCACCGTGTAGTTATGTCCCTGTTTCCCCCCCCCCCTTTCTACCTGGAGTGGAATGGCCGCAGCCCTCACCCACACAAAGCCGGGCTGTACGGGCGGCAGGACACGGGGGTACCCGCTATGGGTGCCCGGGGGCTGCGGGCCCAGCTCTGCCCCAGGCCCGCGGGGTGCTGTCAGCGGTGACCCGGCTCCTGCCGCCCCACAGCCGGGCCTTTGCCCCCTCGGACCGCGGCTGGTGGTTAACCGGGGCGGAGGAAGCGCTCCACGGCCCTCGCTGGTGCGCTGAGGCCAGCGGCATCCCGCTCCCCGGGCAGGAGCTCGGATAGGGGTGATGTTTATCGCTGCCCTCTTCGATCCGGACCTTGGAGACGTGGCTGCTCCTGCCCTAAGCTGCCTAACCTGCGGTTCCCTCTTTGGCACTGGTTGGGAATAAAGGCGAGGAGAGGGCTTTGGGTCCCCGGAGCGCCGTGCGAACGCGGGCTGATTAATCAAGTTAATTAAGCAGCCCTGTAAGTAAAGTACCAGCAGCCCCTCGCAATCTGTTGCCGGTTGGAAGCACGCAGGCTTTGGTTGTGCAGACGTCGAATGTTGAATCTCAGCTGTTTAAAACCAGCTATAGGGGAAAATCGAGATTCCCTGGGGGCGGGAAATGGTTAAAAATGCCCGGGGTTTATGGGATACTCCACACCCAGCATCATGGTGGGGACCCTGCCATCGGGGTCTTGCATCTCACACCGGCAAGCTCTTTGTCACCATGGAGCTGGGGGTGTGAGGGTGAGGATGGGGCCTGGAGGATGGGGTCTGGCCGAGGGGGGTGTATTCCAGTGCCCAGCATTGCTCCCTGCTGTGGGACAGACAAAGGAGGAGAGCAGCAGGAGGAACCTGCAGGCGCCTGTTGGGATGGAGATTTGCCATTACCTACAGGGGATGGAAGGAAACGGACACTGGGCATGGATGGGAATAGCGGCTGAGCGGCGCTTTTCCATGGGACAGCATCACCTCGTCTGGGAGCTGGTGGAGGTCAAAAGTCCAAAGCCCAGCACTGTGCTGCTCCAGAGGGGATGGCATGGGATGGGCATGGTGATGGACCTGCCCTGCCAAGCCACACCGTGGCCATTCCCTATTCCCTTCATGCTGGAGGTGGAGCACACAGGGTGGAAGGACACCCAGCCTGGATGGACTGGGATGTCTGCAGGGTCGTTCTGCAGCAAAGCTGCCTTTGCGCGGTCATTTCCCTGCCACCTCGGGTGGATCCTGCAGGATCTCTGTATCTCAGCTTCCCTTGCAGTAAAATGGGAGTCATCGCCGTTAATTACCTACCTCACAGGGAATTAATTAATGTTTGCGCTCCACTTTGAAAAGGATGATTATTAATTAGAAGATTATACGTCAAATAAGGGGAGCCACAAGGCATGGGTACAGCTGATGGCCCTTCCCTGTGTAAAATGTGGTCCAGCGACGTGCTGATATGGGATTTGCAGCAAACGGCGGCGATAAAAGCCCTACAATGGCACTGGGGTGATGTGTTTGGGATGGGGAACGTCAGCAGGAGGTCAGGAGCAGGTTGGGAGGCCACTGCGGGGTGTGCATCGGAGGGATGGGATGCTCTGCTCTGCTGCAAGCCGGTTGGGTAGAGCAGGGCTGGGGAGCCACAGATGGAGACAGCCCATTAAGCAGGAAGGGGAATTACTGGGCAATTAGCTCCTCTTGATTATTGGGCTGAATCAGAAGGCAATCAACCCCCCAGCATCCGGCGGGCAGTAACACCGGCCCTGTGTCTCCTGGCTTTTGGGGGCTGTGAGATGTGGCCTCGGTAGGGATGGCAGGATGTGGCCCGCAGCACAAACCCAGGCACCACCACTTCCTCCCGGTCTGGAGCTGCTTTCATAGCAAAGCCGCTGTGCTCACTGCCCAGACCATGCACTGTGCGACAGACCAAGCCAGATCCGCTGGCCAGGGCTCAGGGCTCTGCTCCTGGGATGTTGCAAGAGCCGGGAGGAGGGAAAGGGGAACCGAGCCCACGTGTCACCCTTGGACAGACATCGCAGCCTCCCCACTCGCCCTGTTTTGCTGCACTTCTCCCTGCTTGTCCTTGGTGCCCGGCTCCAGACAAAGCTATCTGTGGGAGGATGCTCCTGCCCTTTGCTGGCTGATAGGGTTAGATTTGACTTGCTGCACTTGGGGGACAATATGTGAGCTCTCCTTTCCACTCGCTTCTTCCATCCGCCTTGAACAGAAGCCCTTTGCCCGCACAGGGATGGCATCTGCACACTGTGGGGAGGGGAGGGAAATAATGCTTATGGCTTTTGGGGTTGAATTTCTGCACATCCCCTCCATTGCTGCTCCAGCCATGCTCTCAAGCCTCTGTTCCTGCCCTCCTGCTGTCGTGACAGTGAGAAAAGAGGTGAAAACTCCCAAAACCAGTTGCTTTAAATCACCGCCCTGCCAAGGTGCAGAGGTTTCTCAGAGCTCTGCCTTTCCCCTCCCTTCCTGCTCCCCAAGGGGAAGAGGGAAAGGCGCTGGCCACATCCCCTATTTCACAGGCCTGGGGATCATCCCAGCACCTTCCTCTTTTCAGTTCAACTCCTTGCAGCATCCGCTGCAATGGGAATGTGCAGGAGGTAAAATCCAAGCAGGAGCTCCAAGCCCATCTCCCCCTTTGGAGATGTTTGGGGGCCTCATGCAGTCCCCATCCCTCCCTTTACAGGGACATGTTCAGCATTAAAACCTGCAGCAAAACAGCCCCTGGCATTTTCCTCTCTCATTGTGTTGCATCCCTGGTGCTAGCTCATCTCCAGCGAGCTGCAGACTCTCCTCTCCCCCTTTAAGCATCACTCCCCACTCTCACACATCCCTCCCTGAGGTTCCTGCTCCTTCGTATTGATCCTCAGCTCTCTGATTTATCAGTGTCTTTTGCAGAGAGATGAAAGTCTTTCCCTTTGCAGGCCCCCACGTGTAAGGGACCGTTCTCCCCTGATACGCTGCATCCGCATGGATGGGCTGACAGTGCATCAAGCATCTCTCCCATCTACAACAAAGGTAAATCATTCTTTTGTATCGTGCTGGAAGACTGTACAAATTCATCACTTTACATCTTTGGGGCATCAATAGACAACCTGTGCCAGGTTGGGCTGAGGCTGTTGGAAAGGGCACAGCCCTGCCCAGGTAGCAGAGGTGGTAGAAGGGGACACATGCCTGGTTTACAACCTGCTGTCCCTTATAACAGGACTTTGCTGGAGGGGCTGAAGCGCAGAGGAGTGATTTTTGTTCACCCATTTCCCCACCAGTGCCTGTCCTCACTGCCCAGCTCCATCCCTCTGTGCTCCCATGCCTTCCATAGCCCCTTCTTTGCATACCCCCCCGAGCTCATCCCTCTGCCAACACTTCCAGATCAGGATGCTGGCCCCAGTATCCTTGCAGGCAGTAGGAGACCAGAGCTTCATTCCCAACCGTGCAGGCAGCCAGATAAGAAGCTGCTAGCCAGTGCCTGGGCTAAGAGCATCCTCTATCCTGGCCCCAGCAGCCATCCCACCTTCCCTGGGCTGAGCTGGCCGGTCAGGAGCAGAGCAAAGCCTTCCCTTCCCCCTCACTTCAATGTGCTGCTGGTGCTGTCTTGGTTGACCTTGATCACAAGAGCCGGTGAGGCCCATGCCTTGCATTGTTTTGTGCCCAAGGTCATTCCCCAGCACAGCCCGATTACAGCGGCACAGCCAGACCCCCGGGGGGATGCTGGCCGGGCTCCCAGCCCCCCCTGGGGCCACCCTGTGCTGCTTCCACAGCGATGGGGCAGCTATGAGCTAAACCCCTAGTGAAGACGCAAACCTCTGTCCCTGTTGAAGAGCTTCCCTGCAGGGTTTGAGAGCCAGGCCTGGCATCAGCTTCAGGGCATATTTCCTCCAGCTAAAAACAGAAGGGGAAGAGAAAAAGCTGATTCTCCCTGGGCTTTCTCTGCAAGCCTCAGCCCTCTGGCCCCTCTCCCCCCACTGCATCACCACCCATTGAATCAGCCCTCCACTGGGATGCAGGACCTTCCTGCAAAGGATGCTTCATGGGGTTTGGTTACCTGCACAGGCAAAAGGCTCCGGCACAGTGTTCTGTGGTGCTGTGCAGAGCTGGATGGGCTGTTTTCAACTGCTTCTTAATGACTTTGACGATTGGTTTTGCTCAGTCGCTGGCAATAAAGGCAGGAGGCAGCTGGATGGAGTTTTCTGCTCATACCGTGCCTAGGAAATGAAACAGATCCTGGGCTGCCCAAGCATGTCGGGAAGCTCGCTTTGATCTCTGCTGGGCTAATGGCACTTTCCATCTGGGGGGTTCAAGCCTTTGGTAGAGAGAGTTCTCCCACCTCAGAGAGGGAGGGAAGAGCACTGCCTTTGTTTTCATGTGGGAAATGGAGGAGCAGAGAGCAAGATGCTCGCTGCTCAGGTTGGTTCTCCCACCTCTGCAGGTAATATAAAGCGCTTCTGACACTGCAAAATTGCTCTGGGTTTGGGGCTGTAATTCCCATATTTCTCCAGCAATACAGGTTACATTGGCTTATGGTTAAATGGAAGAGAGGGGGCTGAGACAGTGCCTCCTGGAGCACCCCTCCATCAGCCCCAGACCCGCACCCAGCTCCTCTGCCTGCAGGCACAGGGATGCTCAGGGTGGGTGAGGCAGTGCTTTCCCATTCCTAGAAGGAGGGATGCGGATGGCTCTGGACTCCATCCCAGCCCCATACCTGCCAGGGCTGGCCCTGGGCTCTGTTTGCACAGCCAGGGCTGAGCCTTGACGCAAGCAGCTCACCCCAGGCAGGGAGCTGGCAATGGAAGAGTGGGACCTGCTCTAGTCAATGCTCCATCCACTCCCCATGCTCCTCTGGGTTAAATAAACCCTCAGGGGTGATTCAGCGTGTACCTGTACCTGTACAGAGCACTCAGCCTGTCTACAGGAGTCACTGCCAATGAAACCCTGCTCCCATCCATCTCTTCCCTACCTTGGCTGGGAGTGGGTGCAGCAGAGGAGGCTGTCACCCACTGCCAGGCACAGTGGGCTTGTTTCTGGTCCCCACGGCGAGGATAACGGTGGGGTGATGCTGCTCATGATGGACAATTAGCACGGGAAGGAGACGGGGTGGTGCTGATCCCAATCAGTCCCTCTGGGCCCACTCTCACCAAGATCCACAGCAAACCTGGGGGCAAACCGGTCAGTTTACAACAATATCACTCCTCTGATACCATCCAGAGGCCACTTCACACATGGGGGACAAAAGGAAACCACCACCACAAAGCCTGTGTGCAGAGGCACCGATCCCCGTTGCATTGTATTACTCTCTCAGCCCATTACCCCCAGAGTTTCCATCCCTCGCTCCAGACACTATTCCCATGTGTGCTTTGTTTGGCTCATTTCACACATTCCTGACAGCAGGAGATAAGATCTCAGAAGAAAGGCAAACAACAGCAGTGGGTGCCATGTGCTGACTATCTCTCCCTGGCACACTAAGGTACCGTGCCCCCTCTTTGCCAGCTCTGACCTGGGACTATCGAGGACACCCCAGTGTTCATCTTCATCCCACCACAGGCTGGTTTGTGGGATGGAGATCTGGACGGAGAAAGCCTGATGGGACTCGGGTGGTATTGAGTCATCACGTCCCAAGGAGGACAGCAGAGCCCTGCCCTGTTCTGCTGCCAGGGTCCCTTTGCCACCCTTGGGTGCCCACTGCTGTCCCAGGTGGGTGACGTGGCAGACACAGGGCCCTGCTGGGGTGCTGGAGGTGTTATCAGCTCTGAGAGCATGTGAAAAATGCACTTGAGACCCATTAAAACCTTGAGGACTTGCAGGTGACACCAGAGCAATGGCACTGCCTTAGGAACTCCCCGGCTGCCCTTGCATCCCCCAAGGGACCCTGTGCTGGCGTGTGTGGGGTGGTGCAGGAACACATCTCTCCCTCCTCCAGCCCTTAATGGCAAATGGGGTTGAGATTTAGACATTCCTGCTCTCTTTCCTTCCCCAGGCTGGAGCCGGAGCCACGCGGGGTTGCAGAGGTGGCTTCCAGACCTCCTCTGGTGCCAGAGCACCATGGGCAGCAGAAGAAACCAAGCAGATACAGGCCTATGGTGGGGCACAGAGAGAAAAGGGGCTGAGACATTAAGGTTTTCTACAGCTTCTAAGCCCTTGGAAAAAGTCAACCAGCAAGCAGAAAACCCCTTGGCCCCATTCCCATGACCCATGGCTGTGAGATGGCTGCACAGCACCTTTCACTCTTGTTTTGCAAGAGCTCAACGGGGGGCACAAGCAAGAGGAAGAGCCCAGCAACCAGCTGGGAATGAGGAAGCCCTGAGCATGGGGCAGCTCCAGCCCCACACAACCTGGGTTTGGTGCTGGGAGCAGCCTGGGAGGGCAGGGGGGTCCCTGCTTCCCTCCAGCATCACTCAGCTGGGTCCCTTGCTCAGAGCTGGCTTGGTGGGCAGGGGGCTTGTGGTCCCATGGGGCTGGGAAAGGCTTTCCCCTGTCTGTCCAACATAGAGCACATCACATCCAAACCCAGATCCCTTCCCTCAGCTTTTCCCACTGCTGTCAGTGAAAGGAGGGATGTTGGGATGGCACAGGACCCTCACTCCTCAGTCTGGGCACATCTTTTAACCAATGCAGAGTGTGCGAGGGACCGACCCACCCAGCAGCCCCAGCACAGCACCAGCCTGGGGAAATGAACCTTAAATGGCAAAACCTGGCCCTGTCTCTGCGGAACCAGCCAGAGAAAGGCAGCGGAAACAGGAAACCAGAGAGCAGCTGACCCCAGCACCCTGCATCGCCTCACAGACCTGAATGCACCAGGAAACTCCCCAGAAACAATCCTCTCCCTCCTTTGCCCCATCTGAGTGCTGGGGTGCCCTCTCATGCGGTGGGTACCGTGGATCATTTGGCATCCTGGATCATCCAGCACCCCCAGATCATCCAGCACCCCCAGATCATCCTGCATCCTGGGTCTTCCTGCACATCTAGTCCCAGGACAGGATCAGGGAAGGAAAAGGTCTCTGTATTTCCCCTCCCTTGTGCAGCAGCTCAAGCAATAAGGATGGACAAACCCCCCTTCCCTGACTCCCCACTGTTACTTTCGCATATGAACTTCAGCAGATGCCAGGGCAGGAGTTGCTGAAGTGCTGCAGGCCTGTGCTTGCTTACAAGATAACTCCGTGCTCAGCAGTGAAAATGCTTCTGATCCGAAACCTTCATGCATTGGGATGGAAAGGAGCTTGGATCTTCACCCATTTCCTTGGGATTTTGAGGAACCCCCCTGAACCCAGCTGCCCATTAAGGGGAGCCACCAATCTACCACCAGCCCGGGCCTCTCTGCAAGGCTGAGCTGTTCAACATCAGGTTATGTGCAAAGGAGGTCCCACAGTGCAGGACAAGCCCACCAGCATCATGGGTTTCCTCCCGTAAATCACCAGTTCCCCCCAGTGAACCCTGTGCTGGTGCTCAGTGTGCTGGGAGCTCCCACACTTTGCTCTGGCTGGTTTATTGGCCATCCCAATAGATAAGCACATTGGGTCTAATCACATCCTCATAGCGAGCAGGCAGCAGGCTGTCAGTGAGGCACTGGAGTGAAGAACAAGGTCCTTCTCCCAGCTGCTCCCCATGGATTCATGTCTCTGGGATGGGAGAGAGCCTGGAAATCTGTGTGATCCCAACGCCAGGATTCGCTGTCATACATCTCCCAGCTCCATAAGCGCGCTCCCAGCAGCCTCCTTAGTGTGACATCCCATCAAAGCATCCATCCCTGGGGAAATCGGCTTTGCAGACGTGCTTTGGGCCTTGCCCTCTTCCTCCCCACCTTCAGACTGAGCGGTGGGAAGCTGGGATACTGACACTATTGGGATACGCACAGCAACTCCCTTTGCTGCGAGGGAAAGGCTGCAAGGGGAAAGGCAGAGGGAGAAGTCTGCACACATCAAAAAGGAATCACCTCGGCAAAGTCACGGCTATTTAAAACCACGCAGACAGCTGCCTCCCTACAGCTTACAGAGGAGATGGGATCCTCCTGTGCCAGGACCGGTTTCCAAGCTCGCCAGCCCGGTGGGGATGGAGCTTCACCCGCAACCATGGACTGGGAACTGGAGAAGAAGTATGGAGACAAGCTGGAAACTGACTCTGGGTGGATTTAATCCTGTCTGATTTCCTCTTCTGTGAGCTTCAACCAAGCCTTTTCAAAGTGTTTCCACTCCTAAATGAAAGCGATGTTTCCAGCATGGGATACTCTCTTCATCAAACAGGGAAGCACCAGTCCCTTCATCTTCCTCTGCTACAGAAGTCCTGAGGCTTAATTAAATAGGACACAACCATCCCTGTTGGACAGACACCTTCATCCTGTAATTCCAACCCTGGTTTTGAACAGCAGAATGGGTCTGTGGGACCAGCAGAGCAATCAATCACTGCAGCCAGCCAGGGTGGTTGACTTGCACCATTAAAGGCAATGCCACCACCAGCAGTTGCCTGTTGTCCTGCATCACTGGGTCACTTCCGAGCTGCTTCCCATTGCTCAATCCTGCAGAATAACCACACAAAATCAGGCTCTTGAGGATGGAGACCCCACAGTCTGCATGGGAATGGTTTCCCCACCTTTAGCCCATGCCTCTGCTGTTGGAAGTGCAGATGAGGATTTCCCTATCAGTCACTGTGGCCATGGTGGTCCCTTCCTCTCCATCTTGCCCAGTAGTATCACCTCTAACTTCTCCAGACACATAAAGGGAAGAGAGGGTTCCCTGCACCCCAGGCACTGCAGATACTCAGCACATTAAGGCAGATAAGGCTTTTTCCAGCCCTTCACTGCTGGGTCTGGAGCTCAGGTCCCCCAGCCCACTTCCACCCTGCTTTACCTCCAGTATGTCACACACTGGAGGGGTCGAGCAAGACAAAACGAAAGTGAAAAGCTTCTTCAAACCCCTTAACCATATCTCTTCTGAGCCCCAGAGCTTGAAAAGAGCATGAGCTCCTGGTCCTAAGAGAACCTCATTGTCCCTCCAATGCAGGCAGCAGAACCAAGCCATAAAACAAGAACCTGAGCTCCTTCTCCATGGTTTTACCTCTCAGCAGCAGCAATCACTGCTCAGGGAGGTTGGATGCTGGTTTTCCCTATGGGCTATCCTGACCTGGGGTTGAGCTGGTCCTGCCCTCCAGCCAAACCCCATTGCAGCAGCAGCAGCAGCAGCCAGGCCGGATGCCCACAGGTAACAAGCTCCATCACCCCATTCCCACAGTCCCAGCCTTCGAAGGCTTCACCTCCTCCGAGGCGGAGCAGAGCCTAATGACAAGCAAGGGATGGTGCCACACCTGCAGAAAGCCATTTTTGGAAGGACACCTGGGGAAGAAGCGATTCCCATGGTGCTGCTCTGTAATTAGCATTAATTACCAGGGCTTGGGAAACCTATTCCCCAGTTACTTCAGGCAGCACCTGACGGAAACTGTGGGAATCCCATCCAGCTGAGTCAGCCACTGAGATGATGGGGCCCTGTGGAGTGCAGGGATAAGGCCCTGGGGTCCCTTCTTCTGTCCTCCCCCAGCCCATAGGGATGGGGTTTGACTGGGGGGTTAATACACCAAAGGACAACCAAGGCTCATCCCTCTCACCCTTCCCAATGAGGTGCCAAGGTCCTTTTGAGGTGGACATCCCAGGGCTGGAGGGGGCTCCCATATGCTGCCCCTTCAAGCATCCTTGCTTGCATGGCAAAGCAAAAGCAAAAGCACATTTCCTTGGGTATTTACCTCTACCCCAGCTCACTGCTGTCAGCGACACCCCAAGGTGTTATTATAGACCAAGGGAAAAATCCACCCCAAAAGCTTAACCCCAAGCAGCCACTCCATCACCACCAAATGGCAGGGTACCACTGCCTGAGTCACTTCAGCCTTTTATATATATATATATATATATGTATGTATAAATATA